>PQWD01004666.1:0-69374 GCA_019425675.1 Leucinodes orbonalis | reverse complement strand
CTAGGGTCCATCCATACCACCTGGAAACTTTCGCTTCCAAAATCGTTCGTTTCCAGCGATCGTTCCTTCCGCGTGCGTGCAAATTATGGAACGACCTCCCAGCCTCGGTGTTCCCTAATAACTACGACATGTCCTTCTTCAAACGAGGTTTAAAGAGAGCCTTTTTCTCTTGCTAGGCAGCGGCATGGCTTTGCCCTAAGCATTGCAGTTGTCCATGAGTGGCGGTTACCGTTTTCCATCAGATGGGCCGCCAGCTCGTCTGCCTACATAAGCAATAAAAAAAGTATTAAGGTTTAAATTCGTCGGAACTAGCTGTTAAATTAGCGCGATATGACATTGACCAAAAAGTTATATTTCTGACCAAGTACGGTCCAAGTATAGTTACGTTCTAGCTGTCAAAATTTAACGCGATCGGCCTGTAGATGGCGTTTGTGCTTGTGAGTGGATATGTATGTATACACTACTGTCATAACTGCTATAACAGGGAATAGGTAATATTGATAATTACCGACTTTCCAGGAAAAAAATATCATTAATAATTACGGCATTGATGATGTAGCCAAACCGCAGCGCAGTGAAAAAGCGCAACATGAGAGGCTAGGGCCCGGCAATAAATGTTAAATCGGCAAGCAGGCGCGGGTTAATCCGGGGCTGTAATTCGATTAAACTTGCCAACTCCGCTCTAATTATGTTTTTGCTATGTACGAGCGGCACGCTACCCGATCGCGGTTTACAACCAACGACTCTAGACTAGTTTTTTTTACCGTTGTTCTCGACAAATAATATTCACCATAAGTCATCAAGGCGTACTGGAAAATTTCATCCGTTTGTAGTTGACATTACCTGTACTCGGACTCGTTTCACGTCTAAGTTCATTACGCGTTCTGCATATGAATGGAATGATCTGCCTGCGTCTATGTGTCCGGCCATATACAACCATGTGGCATTGAAAAAACGAGTGATTCGGCCTTTTCTGGGCAAGCTCGCTCCATCTTAGAGCACGTCTCTTCCACTAGGATAGTCTGTGCTCAAGTAAAAACCAATCTTAAATAAGAATAGAGTTATTGTTATACGCTTATAGTTATACGCATTTTCGAGTAAATGCGGTGTTTATTATTATTATTTTTATATTTTTTGATAATTTTGAACGTTGGTATTTAGCACCACTCCACGAGGGTCCCATAATCGGCATTGGGCCCGCAGGGTGTAGATGTTAACGACTACGATACTAATATAATAGTCTCAACCCTCGTGGGCATTCCAAAGCAGAAATTGGTCTTAGCTTTAAGGCAATCAGGTAGTTCAACCTGCAATATTCTAACCAAACTGGTAAAAAATCACCAACAAAGTTTTACAATGCGATCTCCCCGCGGGATTCATGGTCCAGAACGGAGGCAGTTTCTAAATATTTAAAAGGCATTTAACTGTCTAACCATTTTGCATATGTAAGTCGAATGACGTCATAAAAACGGACTGTGTAAATCCAAATTTCTGCAAAGTTCATATTAAAGCAAATTTTATATGTGAAAGAGATTCAATCATTTATTATCGTTTTACTCTTTCAGATAGACAAGAGAATTGGCATTTCTAAAAATACTGCACGTGATATATTTAAAGCAACTGAAAATAAATTAAATAATCTACGAAAACACATACTTTAAAAATACACATACTACATATAATACGTAGGCTATGAATTTGGGCTCGTACCATCAAACTAGTATCATGGAATTTCACATAGTTAAGCAATGGATAATGTATTTAAATATATCAAGTATAAATAAGTTAATTAAGATAGAAAGACGGTCACGTTAGCACGGAGCAACAAAGACGTACATGGCAATCGGGGTATCGAGAACTGTGGCAACGATTTCACCATCACAGTTATTCTCGGAGCAGGCTTCTTTATTTTATTTTTTTTTATTTTATTTATTAAGAAACCAACGGCGTTACATAAAATATGTTATAATATAATTAATTTCAATAGTAAGGCTAATGAGAGGTTTCCTTGTATACACCAAAAGTATGCTCAAATGCATAAATACAAATGTTGTGTTGCTATAATAGAAAACGCAATGCATCCCATAACCACGCACACGCACAAATCAATTTTATCAGCGTCAATAAACACAAAACATTAAAAATAAACAATAAAAGAGAAAGGAAACCGACATATAATGTTATTAATTATATAAGTTAAATCGATGTATCACCCTGGTGCCAAACCATGACGATTCAAACTGTGATTTAATCTGTAAGTAAGCTTAAAGCTTGACGCTTGAAAGAAGCTTTAGTAATATTAAATGGATCGAGCTCTGAAAAAAGTCGGTTGTAAGTATTAGGTAGTCTCGTGAGTGGGGCGTTGGCGGCGTAGCTGGTGGTGTGGGCGCGCTCGGACAGCAGCCGCGTGTGGCGCGTCCGTCGGGAGGGCACGCAGTACGACACCGCGCCCACTAACTCCGGACAATCCACGCGCCCTAGCAATATATCGTATAGAAGACCCATATCTAAAAGCTGCCGTCTGTGTTCTAATGTTAAAATCTTGTTATTTCGACAATCTATCATATAGGAAGCGGAACTATTGCTACGACGATAAAGAATGTGTTTGATTTTTTTTTTGTATGCGTTCAATACGATCCTTATAAACATTATACTGAGGTGACCATGCTGGGCTTGCATACTCCAGTACACTACGCACATACGCTGAGTATACAGAAATAACTGCGTCCACATCCTTGAAAGGCTGACATGCTCGAATGACAAATCCTAAATTCTTATAAGCCTTGTTGGTAATAACATCAATATGCTTCGACAGTAACATTTTACTATCAAGGTACACTCCCAGATCACGAACAACGTCTACTCGGTCGATTACAGCGTTATTAAAGTCGTACGCGTGCAAGATGGGCACTTTCTTCCGAGTGAACGTTATACATTGACATTTCTCTATGTTTAACGTTATAGCGTTGTCATTAAAGTATTTGTATAACGTGTCCAAGTCTGCCTGCAATCGAATACAATCATTCTGTGAGTTTATTTTATAAAAGATTTTTGTGTCATCCGCGTACATCAAGTACTTTGCATGATGAATATGTAGAGGGAAGTCATGTATATAGGCGTTATATAGAAGAGGACCGAGGTGCGAGCCTTGAGGCACCCCCTTAGGTAACTCAATAAAATCTGACCTATGTCCACCGAGAACTACAGCCTGAGATCGTTTACTTAGATAAGACGTGAGCCATCGTAGGAGATCACCATGAATACCAAGACTGTAAAGTTTATGTATTAGGATGTTGTGATCAACGCGGTCAAAGGCTTTCGTGAAGTCGGTATATATGACATCTATTTGACCTCCGCGTTCCATGTTAGTAAAAATGTAATCAGTGAAATAGGCTAGCTGAGTGAGTGTGGACCTGTTCTTCATAAAACCATGTTGCTCAGGGGGAACGACTTTATGAATTATCGGATAAATAGCATTGTATACTATAATCTCAAAGACTTTACACAACGTATTCAGTATTGAAATGCCCCTGTAATTGCTAATCAAGGATTTGGACAAATGCCCGTTTTAGAACGCCTGCTCAGAGACATTTTAGGGAGCGGATGCTTTCCAAAAAATGGTGGTATACCGTCACACCCTGATCATGTATATTCAGCCTTTAAGGATTTTTCTACTAGGAGCGGCGAGACTCTTGTGGCAATTAAACCAAAAAAATGGTGGTATACCGTCACACCCTGATCCCTTATGTATATTCAAGCCTTTAAGGGATTTTTCTACTGTTTTTACGGATACAGACAGGGTGGATATTGTGTCACAAGTTGGCCGTTCCATTTGCACAGGAGCATTTGCCACTGACTTTTCCCCAAATACACTAGAGAAGAATGTATTAAAAGCGTCACATATTTCAATACCCCCGGTATAATGAGATGTACCAAGTGACATCGTCTTAGGGTACGTTGATGAACCGCCACGCATTGTTTTTATGTACGACCAAAATTTTTTAGGTTCCTCCTTAACAGCTTTTTCCGATAATAAAATGAAATTACTGAAACATGTGTTTTGAACACGACGCTGTCGATCCCTAAGAATGCAGAACTCATCGTAGTCTAACATGTTACCAAATTTTTTCCAACGTTTATGAGCTTTAGACTTTTCTTTAATAATTTTTATTAGTGCAGGGCAGAACCAGGAAGGGTAAGACCTAGTATTTTTGGTTATATTTAATGGTATGTGTTCCCGAATAGCACTGTTTATGCAATCATAGAATAACGAAACAGCTGATTCAATATCTCGTGATTCAAACAGTGAATCCCAGTCAAATTCATAAAAAAATCTGTTAATATTTTCGTAATTGCCCTTCCTAAAATTACGCCGTGGGGTGGCAGCCACGTTTAGTGGTGAAAGAAACATATCAGATATCACAATAGTGAAAGAAGGATGAGCTTTATCCAATTTGACCAAAGGCTGTGAGCATTCCGTTAAGTCCAGGGCAGGTTCGAAAATGCTAGGTCCAATGTGTTGCCCGCGTGATTAGTTAAGGTGTTATATTGCTGTAATCCTAAAAAAATTAGCCCGTCAAGCAATATACTACCGGCATTCTGAACGTCAGCGCTTCCATATCCAACACTATACGCGCCACTTACATCCCATTTAATGCAAGAAAGATTGAAATCACCTATCAATAAGTAGTTACTAAGCGGTTGAGAGTTACAAGCTGTTTCAATTACATTTAATACATACTCATTTGATTGTAGGATGCTGTTGGCATCCGGTGGTATATAAACACATATTAAACAGAGATCGGACTTCGATGCTAGACTGTGGCCGGTATGGTAATCCAAATAATTTCCGTTTTACCGCAGTCATCTAGATGAACACGGGTAGCCCCCAGCTGACGTCGCGTCAACACCATTACGCCGCCCCGTTTTTTTACCACATAAGCCTAGGTTCCTATCCTGCCTGAAAACTTCGTAACGGTCGTCGCAAAGCTCCCTATCATAAATACCATCATGCAACCATGATTCCGTCACAATTACTATGTCGTAATCATTACATAATAAATTCTGTGAAAACTCTAAACACTTAGTCCTAAGTCCACGAGTGTTTTGATAGAATATATTTAACTTACACACTGTGACAAAATCACCAATAATTCATTCCAATACCCAACATTTAAGTTATCTTTAAGCAGTGTAATGATTACTGTTACAATAAGTAAGTTTATAGGTGAGTAATAATGACGATGAAAATATAACTGCATGTAGTCGGTAGCTCCAAATATGAAACATGTTTCTACCGCCTGGCGTAAGAATACAATGTACGTAAGGACGAAATTATTATAACGACTGTTCGTGGGGAATAAAGTAGATGCGCTCAAAGCTATTGCGCGTTTTGTTGTGATCGTATTATCAAATACTAAGCCTAACATATTAAGTGTGGACAAGGAATTGTTTTCCAGGGTGAGAACAAATGTCACTTCAAGTTGTGAGTAACAACTTAGTGAATCTTTATCATAGTTAAATAGCGATGTCAAAGTGCAAATCTTATCCATTGCATAAATAAATATGAAGTTAATAAATATATTGGGATCTTGTATATATTTGCCTACTAAAATCTTTTTTTTAATGAAATCAATGTCTAACTTATGCAGCATAATTGTGCGCATGACTAATCGTGCGAAATCCATATCACTACGTAGCGTCAAAGAATAAACAGCGCAGAGTGCTCTGCCACGAACGGTTTCCTTTCTCTTTAAAAACAAGTTATACAACACATAATAGAATTGTGTATATAGAAAATTAAGACTACTTCTCACAATAGAGGTGGACAAAAATATTAACAATAGGTGTAAAACGAAAACATTTAGAACAAGCAAAATTACTGATAAAATCAGACAATTTTCTTTAGATCTTCGTCGCTGCGGATTTGAACAGCAGGTGACGTGTCGCATTTCCTGACGTATATTCTCCCAGTTTTTGGTCCAAGCAAATAAGTATTGCTTCAATTTTGCAGTTTCTTTGCACTTTTTTAGGAGTTGTTTGTTGTAAGGCGTTAAGTGCTCATTTATGAAAATAGGTTTCGATTCACCCGCTATGCCGATAGCTGCTGTTGTTACACGATGTTTGCGTGAGGCAGAAATAGCACTGTCTCTTAGCAGCCGCGAAGACAGTTTGACCACAATCGCTCTCGGGCGACCTTGAAGTTTGGTTTTAGGGGTCACTCTGTTCACCGAAACAATGTCGTTTGAGCCCACAGAAACACCAATTTGCGACATAATTGCCTTTATAATTTCCATAGAATTTTCACTTTTGAGTTCGGGTATTCCAACTATTTCTAAATTCTGCTGTCTGTCCCTCTGATCCTGGTTGTTTATATGAACTAAGAGTTCAGTGTTTTCCTTTTTCAATTTTTCCATTTCCCTTTCGAGTTTATCAATTTTTTGTATATCCGTTGTGACTGATTTTATGGTGGTTTTGATTGTCTCTTGCTCGTTTAAGTTAAATTGTAAGGACTCTCTTAACCAATGAGATATCATTTTCAAGACTTGCCTGGTTTTTATTAATTTCCTCTATAGAGATTTTGATTTTGCTGTACTCTTTCTTTATTACGTTTATGTCCGATTTCATTTCCATCGTTGTTTCAGTTAGTTTTGCCAGATCCTGCTTCATTACCACATTTATGTTTTCGTTAATTTGTGTTATGTTTTTATCGAAGTCCACCTTCATGCTGTCTAGTCTAGCCAGTATATTGTCAGAAAAGCTTTTAAACGAATCTGACAAGTTGTCGTTCTCGAGTTTACGTTTACGAAGAGTGAGTCGCATATTTGAGAGGTCTGAGTCGGAATCACTACGCTTAGGAGATGAGCGGGGCATTGTGCCTTCTGAGTCTTGATCTTTGATGCACAATTTAGCAGTAAGTGTAAAAGAGATGGGATTTATCGCTGACCTTGGATTCCAGGCGAGGTGCCGCATTCACCCACAACAACTGAGCGCAGCAAACAGATAGTAAAAAGCTACTTTATTCACTTCCACTAAGACTCACTTTAGAATACACGTTATGTTTGTATATTTTAGCAACGACGATACGTCCGACCGTTAAGAGCGTTAATGAATGATTGTGTGTTATTCTTTATTTATCAACCATATGAGAACCGAATCTGTAGAATAATAATTGATATTTATTCACTCTTAGACCGAAACCTTAATGACTTTCTTCCACACTTTCTTAAGTCTTGATTGCATTATTTTATCTGTGTCGATTTGAAGAATATTAAGCCCAATAAGAGAACTATTTAGGCATTTGCTTGAAGACATTCCCTACCATAAACAATAAATATTGTTGTATAAACCAGACACCTAAATAAACATGAAAGTAGCTTCAATCAAGTATCAAAATTGAATCCCGTTCTTCGGTTCGTGACCACAGAGCATTTACCACGGTAATGGACACCGCCATGTATTCAAGCGGGCTTTAATTGGTCTGACATAAAACTCTATTTAGATAATATCAAATGGCCGCGTGTTTATATTTCAGTCACACCTGTCACCGTGATGTGTGGTCTTTGTGGAATACATGTCGTAAAAACGCAATACGAGATTGAAATTAACTTTTTAATTTAATACTTTGATTACCTTGCGGTATGCAGTAGGCTTATTATATACATAATACAGGTAGTTAAGGTACATTAACATAGGTATCTACTAAAAACGATTATGTTTTATTGAATTGTTTAAGTGATACCTATGCTTAAATGTACAGTAGCTCTGTTTGTTTCTTTATTGCAAATGACACGAGAAGCGTGTCATCGATATGCATTGGCGAATATATGTACACAGTTATCATATAACCTAAACAAAACCGTAAACTTAATAGGCGTGTCTATTTTTTTACTATATTTTTACAAATTAACAGTCTATTAATAAATTCCCTGAAACTTCTTATCGTACATATTGTATTATATTAATAAATTGAAAAAAATCTTATTTATTAAGACTTACTTCAAAAGACAAAGAAATTATACATATGTATAATTGGCAGTGGGTAAGTATCATGTGATTTTAAACAGATTAAAGTGTAGGAACATAATATATATATTTATTAATCTTTGTCGAAAAGCATTACTCATAAACATACGTTAGTTATAGTAAATATATCGTTTCAATAACACGATCCTTTGATTTTCGAACCGAATGAATGATTCGTTAGACAGTTGCTTTTCAGGAAACAACCATAAATGCTCGAAATCATTTCGTGCCTATGATAGTATTTTAATAATACTTTTAATGCCAAATAATTACTTTTTTTTCGAGGATGGTCTTTTCTATAGCTTCTTATATTTCATAAAATACCGATACCTTAAAATACATTTGGAAGCCGCATAACTTGAATATTCACAACGCAAATTCTAATTTCCTACGAGCGCTGCAAACCCTATTAATTATTCCATGATTAGATTCTCACTAGACAATGGGAATGCAAAGGAAATGATTGACGTGTCATGATCATCTATCAACGGTGGAGCTGATAGGAAATGATAGACGGTGGAGGTCGCTATCAGTCACAATGTCATGCGTACAGAAATTTTGGAATAATTTTTAATATCTTAAAATCATAAATAGTGTTGTAAATAGAAGTAAATTGTTAAATACTGATTACGTATAAACAGTGATGTCATAATATTTGTAATTGCCTATACGGTATAGGCAATTAAAAATATTATGATTCTACAAAATGATAAACAAATAAAAAAACAGGATAATTTAACAAAATAATAATCCGAATAATTTAAGAGGGTTTTTTTAAACTAATTAACGCCTTTCCTTGATAAAACTTTCCAGACTGAATTAATTGGGAACAAGCTAGTAATGACGACAACAAAAATAGTTTTTACGGTAATCCATATTTTGTGTTTAGTGACCACAGGTTGTAGCAAATACTCCCCAACAGGTATTTTGGTTTCTTTTCACGTCAAAAGTATTTAATTTTTTATATAAAACTTTTGAGTTATCAAAAGTTTTTTATGTCTCTTATCAATTATTTTCTTACTGCTACCGAATCGAGAAGCCTTAAAACATGCAATAGCGATATTTCAGAACGGTTATTACGTCACAAATCGTTATATTGGAACCATATAAATCTACCAGTCGATAGGTACTTCGGCGGCATCATTTCATAAATAAATAAGCTTTGCTTCGAGCACGTGAGCAGTAACAAAAGCTCGTAGAAATAACGTTATGAATATCAGATGAAGTAGGGCCCTCGTCTCTCAACCGATTCATTATCACTTGTTATTGGAAACTCAATAAGTCTTGAATAAATTCGCTTTTCTTGGCCACCACTGATATATTTGTGCATCGGTATTTTTCAGTGTACCTGTACGGCAGATTTATAAACTTTATTAAGTATATTCTGTTCTAACATCCTTAACTGGAGTGAAATTTGCGAGAGTTCTTAAATTTTAGAAGTCATTTAGTGTCAAAATTTAAGTGGATGCTAAGAATAATCTATTTTTAAACGAGGTAAAATGTTCACTACTTTAAAAATTATTTGTACGTGTTCGTCTAAGTCGTACTACAAGACAGTAATATTATTAAAATATCCCAAAATTTTTAGGTATTATATTTTAACCTACATATTTACTAACTTTTAAATATTCCTGTCCTACCTATTTAATGAAAAATTCGCTTTTTGTTGAATTTTGTTCTTTTTAATATAGTCCGTGTACATATCAAATAGACCTTAAAATAAATTAAGAAATCTAATCGCCACATGCAAAACACGTTCATGAAAACATTTTCACAAATGCGAAACAATAAGTGCTATCGCTGCTTTCAAGTGAAGCCAAGAACTCAAACTTTGTGTGAATTTATTTCATTCTTATAGTACTATTATGCCGTTCTCAGCTACACAACATAAATAATAATGCGGACCGTTATAGGGTCATTACAGTGGAACGGGCCGAGTGACGGAGCGTGCTCCTCTCTCACGTATAACACGCTTTATCGTGCTTGTTTTGACTGAACCACCCAAGGAAAAGTACGCTTGTGTGCCCAGCGCTTATACTGAATGACCTTCGCAAGGTAAGCGCAGCCGTTAGAAAGGTTATGAGCGAAAAACTTACAGAGCAATTGCCTCCTCGTACTGGCTATTAGTCAAATTGAGTATCTGACAGTGAACGTTATAATATAGACGTCAAACTAGTCTAGGAGAAGGATGTCTAGTTATTAACGAGTGTGTAATAAATTAAGATACTTTAAAGCTGTAGGGGACGAATTAACGAGCCACATGCTCACTTGACGGTAAACGACACCGTTAGCAATATTAAATTGCAATACCATGGGTCAGATACTGATTTTTCAGATTTAAATATGAAAATCTATCAAGTTTAGTGTCTTGCCATTCCAACCATGGCCATCTAGGCATATGGTTTCTGGATAGGAAACCACGTGTAGGTAAGCGTAAAATAGGCAACCTCCAGACAAGGAGGTCTGGTGGAGGCTAGATGAATAAAGCAGAGGCCTGATATGCCCGGAAAACTAAGGACAACAAGGAATTGCCAACAGTGAAGTGAGAATTGTTATACGATGTAGGTAATTATCTTGTAAACATACAAAGCCGTTTCTGATATTAAATATAAATAAAATTGGATTGTCTGTTTGTTGTGTCGAAATATCCATTTTTTTCTCCATGCATTTGAGTATGCATGCGGTACATACACAAAATCATTTTTTTTAAATTGTCTGTCTGTCTGTTTGTTCCAGCTAATCTCTGAAACGGCTGGCCAGATTTGGTTGGGGCTTTTTTGGCATGTAGCTGATGTAATAAGGAAATAATAGGCTACTTTATTTTAGAAAATACATTTTACTTTAGTAAAAACATAAAGCAATGTTACGCTGCTTTTAGTTTATGTTTTACTGCGGGAGAATATCTTATAACGCGGGTAATACCGCGATGAACAACTAGTTTGAAATAAATGTTTACCTCCATAACAGGTTCAGGATATCGAAAAGTTATTTTTTTATATATGTTTGTGATTCTGGTGTAAAAACTGCA
Source organism: Leucinodes orbonalis (assembly GCA_019425675.1). Classification (NCBI taxonomy): domain Eukaryota; kingdom Metazoa; phylum Arthropoda; class Insecta; order Lepidoptera; family Crambidae; genus Leucinodes; species Leucinodes orbonalis. The sequence goes on along the minus strand of PQWD01004666.1, from coordinate 58,321 downwards.
TTGATTCGATTTTCTCGTATATGGATTTCTTAAAAGAGTTTATGTTCCTCACAAATATTTATTAACATAAGGTATCATCAAACAACATTATCATTTTCATTAGAGAGAAACCTTTGAAATCATCTCATTCATGCGTAGTGCCCCGCGATGAGTCGTGACATAAGCTGGCCGTTATACATAACCGTAGGTAAATACATCCGTCAAGTCGCAAAACGGGTATCTGGTAACTTTGCATGCACCCATTGAAGCTGTGATGAAAGCCGGGCCATTACCTGAAACAAAGAAGGAAAACCGCTCAAATCGTGCCACCATGTTTACATACAGCGAAGCTTCCTAGGACGCCGCCAAAGAAAACGCAGCCTAGTTTGCCCGAACGTGAGCCGTGAATGAAACCTTTCTGGACTTTAATACATTTATATGTTTTGAAAGGGTCAAAGGAGTTGATTATACGCGAGTGTGAAAATTGAACGCTACTAGTACGTCATCAAGTTTGAATTTGCCTTGGCATAATAATCATGAAATAAATCACGAAAAAACCTTGAATGTTAGCGGCAGTAAAATAATGTGCTTGTCCTATTTTAAAAGGGTATCCGAATAAAATGTTCTTTACAAATACTTTAAGAATTGATCTTATTGCATATTATATGCGTCACAGACCATAATAAATTCACGATAATATTAATCAAATCCAAATAATGCAATTAAATTTAGTATCACTACTCAACTACGGAAAGCGTTGAATACGGAAACCTATTACCTCAGATCGGTACATATGGAAAACATTGGAGGAGGCCTATGTCCAGCAGCAGATGTCTAAAGGCTAAAAATGGTGATGATGATGATCACTACTCAATTATGATATTATGACCATAGCAACAAAAAGTTACTTCATTGTCAATTAAATTATTTACAATAATTAACACGTTTTTGATACTACGAAATTACCATTAGCTATCATACGAGTATAATGTTACCTGAAATTGGCAAAAACTCATATACAAATATACTTACATAGAATACAAACCAATAACACTTCAGCAGCGATTGCTATTATCCCGATACTGTAGAAAAGTAAAATCTTCCACATACCTGTGTTCCTTCACACCATTCATAGAATGAAGTAGGCCCTTTAGTGCTATATATATCCTGTTAAATGCGCATGTGTTTTATGTTCTGTCTTAGGAATCTAATAATTTAAAAAAACATATGATCATACAAATACATCCTTTTTTAAACTAAAAGTTTGAGTACGTTTAACTGCTATCTCACCTAATAGAAAGTAACGATGCAGCCCAAGGTGTACCACGCAGCTCAATTATGCCTTAAAAACCCCCTAAATTGTACGTATCTTGTAACATATGCAGAAGAGTCATTCCACTGCCACACAGTTCGGACAATGAAGGAGCAAAACTATTTTTGTACGATTGGATGGTATAACGAAAACAAAGGGCTGCCTACGGCAAGTGTCCGAAAGAGAAATGTTGCTGGAGGAATCAAATGCACTATTCTCCAACCAACAGACACGATACCAAACGGCGACCTTGTAGCCTCCCAGCGACAGACTCATGACCGATCAGCCTTCTTGCCCGTCAAGCTATAGTATCCAGGGCTACTAGCTGGTATTGAGCAGACCGTCCCACCAGTGTGAACAGTATTCGATACAATAGCGGACCTGTCCTAAATATGGATTTAGGTGAAAAGTATCCGCGGACTTTGAAAATAATGCCAAGCTTACTTGACGTAATCCTGACCGAAAGTAAGTTTTAACGAAAGGTCTATGGAGTAGGCTAAGTAAGTAAGGCTAATCTCTCAAAAGATTTGTACAGGTGCATTTCGGAAAGTGGCAGCCAGGTTAGCCAAGCTACTCTAACCGGAGGTAACCGTGAACTTTGTGTGAGTGTTATGCACTAATGTGTTTCGGGATGAGGGCACTGTTAGTGAAATTACCGGGTATAAGAGACCTAACATCTGTTGCCTTGGTGACGGGCGCAGTGCGGCATTGATGGAGGATAATAACTGTCTATCGGTTGTGGGTCTCCTTTAATGCCGCTCTGTCATATCACTTACCATCATGTGAATGTCCAGACCGTCCTGTACACTTGTAACATAAAGAAAACCTAACCACCACCTGGTTAGGTTGGTTCGAAGAACTATTGCCTATCTTTGAGCACCGGTTTCAGTTTTGGATGCTCTTGCACTGAATAAGCGTAAATCAAAGAAGCTTGGCTCTGTTTATCTGTTTAGGTGTTAGATCTTAAAAACTTTAGAATTAATTTTGCGGGTTTAAAATAATTATTTGATATAAGAGCAAAGGTTATATTTGTAGCACACATATATTATAAGTAGTATATTGCATTACTGCCTGAACCTTACCTTTAATTCCACATAACCATTATTTAGTGGTAACTTTTCAATATAATTAATGAATTATTCCTAATAGCGATTTTTAAAATTCTTGAAACGTACATAAAGACGTTAAGTAATAGGTATATTATGTAGCAACACTTCACCCGTGCGAAGCCGTGATGAATAGAAAATCTCCAGCAAAGAAGCAGCCGACTATTATTCTTATTAGCGTTCGAAATACCATGCTGACTCTGTTCCATCAACATGTGAAATCAGAATTATTTTCAAAATCCTGTCTAGTCAATCTAGTCTAATCTAGGGCAAAAACTAGAGCTAGTATAATTTTAAATCAGTAAAAGTCTAAAATCGTAATATAACTCATTGACAATGAATAACTAGAATTTCTTACTGAATATCTTCTTTAACCATTCCTAAGACGCTGCACGTTAGGTATAACATAAATCGGCTAACCCTAAATTACTGACAACGAAACGGGCAAACTATCTATTCAGGGATGGCATCTGTTGATGCAAGTCTAGCTAACAATTGAATATGGTTGTAAATCAGTTAGATAGCGAGCAAGCGGCTGACCCCTCATGTAAATGGCGAGTCGCCTCCCTACTGTCTCAGTACTTCGCCCCAAGTTTCAAGCGAGAGCAGCGGCGGAATAATTTCCAATTGAAATAGTATTGTGCAGTCGCACGTTTGCTGGTCTAGTTTGTTTTAAATAAAGCCTACATTTGTTCCCTGGAAATCCTTGAATTCTACGTAGATTCACCGTCTAGATTGGCGTCGGTATTTTAAGAAATCTACAATAGTTTTATTTGGATTTGTACTTTAATTCAACGTTAATGTTTATTTACAGACAAATCTGTATTTGAAAAGGTAATGTAGCTCTCATTAGAGGGAAGTAAGTTAGAGAAATCTAAAAGATCGTGATATAAATGTTTCCTTGCATTTTTTGCAAAGCAACAAGTTGAACAACTTCGGACTTGGATTCGTGTTCTGTCCTGTTTTGTTTTCTTTGATATGGTTATCTGCAATTGTATAAGTGAAGCAGCTGAAAATAAACCAATTTAACCTTTTTTTTTTTAATCAATTCCTACTGTGAAAATCAAATCTGTCTGTCCAGTACACAACTAGTTTATTAGCCAACTATTAACATTATTTTCTTATTATTGGCAATAATCTCGATTTCATATATTTTCTAAAGCAATGAAAAAGATACATGGGGTAAAGAATATTATAATACCTTAGCAATCATATCAGTAATAAAGTCTGTATGATTATCGTCGATATAATGACGTTCATTTCTCCTTAATATCGATCCTATTGATGTAAGACATTTTTATACGGCAATACTAAATCCAATCGTTCTGCTTGCCTCCCTTACTATTTCAAGCATCTCGTGTAGTGTAGTTATGGAGAAGTTGGATTTAAGCTTTATACATTTAGTAATAAGGGCGGCTAGCAGACCGCTATTTGTACAGAGTCTATCGCACATCGCGTAAGGCGTTATTGAGACACATGTTCCGGACTTTCTCGGCGATTCTGATTTACTGCGTCTGTGGACCAATTGCGAGTTTGTAATGCTCATTGATTGCCTACGGATGAAAAACGATGGCCATATCATGATTTCTAACGGCAAAAATATGCCAAAAGTATTTTTTTACGATATTTTCATAACTTTTAGTTCGGTGCACGTAAAAAGCAATTCAAATACCATTATAACCAAAAAATGCATTACTAACCCTCCCGTAAGGAATATACCATAATACCATCTTATTTATCTCCAAGACAGCTCTTCAACATACAGTTTAATTTCAAGCATTACTCAATTTAGTTTCACAATATTAATGAACTGCTCTTGTCAAATCTGTAACGCAAACATGAATATGTATCCACACCTGTTGTTAGCTCGCACAATGTTTACTATTTCGTTAGTTTATCGCAAATATCTTAGCGCGTCACGCGGCCCTATTACATCTGATGCTTAATTAATGTGACGTATGAAACAAGCCACAACTACAGTTGGTTGGGCACACGCCAGGATTCTCTTTTTGCTCCACACATCAGAAATGTGTTGTACTTACCGTCTATCTATATTCATGCATTCTCTCTAGGAATGAGATTCTGAATGCGACGACGGCGACCACAAATCAGCACCACTTTGTTCTTTCATGGTCGCAACCGTCTTCGTCAAGCATATTGATCTAATTTTAAAGTGATTACTGTCTGTTTGTTAGTCTTTTGTTTTATACTATGCAGTGGTCGAGAATAGACGGGCAGCAGTATATGGTAAGGAAACTTTATGGCTAATCTAAAACTAAACGGTCAGTTAATTGTGTAGGCGAATATACTTGTCCGCTGTACTTTTTTTGTTTATTGAGCATAATATTATCTTCGAACGTCTCAAGTTTTGTTTAAATAAATCTTGAATAGACCTTAATATCATATTTATTATTTCAACAACACGTAGGTATTAAAAAAAGCGTTCAAATACGTGTTTTTATAGCCATAGTTAGTGTCATAGTCTCGTTTGTATTTTGTATGCCATAAGTTTCTTTAGTAAACCTATAATTTACAGAATCTAAAAGGTAAGCATAATATAATGTTAAAAGAAAAAAAACTTCAGCTAAAATTTTACAAAATAAACCTGTAATAGATTAGACACAATATAACCTTAGCAATTGTGTTAATGTAAAGAACGGATTTAAAATCCTGTTAGATATACAAATAACGCCCTCGATCACATCAATGGGTGCAAAGGTAATGTGCAGAAAACGGTGGATATTAAATTGAAGTCTGAAAAGGGCCGGCACAATAGCGTCAGGCGTGTCTGCATGGCACCCTATACGAATATATCCTACGTACTTTGTAATGCAGACGCCTCAATATCCCATTTATAAGGTGTTTTCCACATCCACGCGTCACCAATTCAAATTCAGATTTAGTACTTACAATCAATCCTTTCGTGAGAGATTCCAGTGAATCTTGTGAGTTGTGACTACATCTATTTAACATTGGTATACAGACAAAACAAATAACACAATTTCAGGATTTCAGCGTGATGATAGATGTTGCATGATAAAAGATGTTGGTTTATCTATTCAATAGTATGAGAATAATCAGCTCATTAATATATACATATTAAATTCATGCACACAAATGTTTTTTCCGGGAATAGAACCCAGCACCTTGGTGTAAGCCGACATTCAACCAATACACCAAATGGGTCGTCTTAATAACAAATAGTTAACCTCTCATTATGTACTACAGCCTCGTATTATACTTCAGGGTCAACGCCATCTAGTGCAAGTTGCTGTCATAATTATTCAGCAATCTCGCTCGAGAGCAACAACACAACTATATAAATCAACACCCGTCATCTGTCCACTTAAAACGGTGACGTAGCGACGCGTCAGCATTAGTACACGTCACGCACAGTCGACTAGCGACTGCAGTTCCGTCTAAAATGACGTATCTGACATGCTTTGTTAAACCGCGCCTATAATGTAGAGGTTTTTGTATACGTAATGATAATGATAGTAAGTTTCCTCGAGAAGGCGATAATAAACATGATAACAGAGACAGAGTGCTAACAATTCCCGTTCACACCCTTTGTTAACAAATTAAAAGCGATATAAGAACTCCTATTATTTCCTGCGTGCCTATACTACCCTGGTAGAAAATGAGAAGATAATTTAACTACTTAAACGCTCAAGAGCAGATAGAAAATGAACAGTTTTAGCAGTTACTTAAGTTTGTAGCGTATAAGTTGTACCAGTTAATTCTGTAGCTTAAGCCAAGTAAGAATCATACATCTTATCAATGAACTACCATAGGTGCCAATTCAAAAGAGATTATAGGTACAGCACCACTCATGGTAACACACAGTAGATGCCTACTTGTCAGATTCATAACATTTTGTTAACACTAACATATTATTTTGAAAATATTAACAGATATGCTATTGTATCAAAATTTAATTTTATAATGTTCTTACTTAGTTTCTTGCCAAATACTTAAAAGTTGCTAAGTAGTGGGAACCTAATTTGACGTTCATAAATGCTGTGTACATGTATTGTTTTCACGATTAATATTTCCACGATAATTTGAAATGCTTCGACAGGAAAATCGTTATAACACAGATCATCATTATAATTGGTATGGATGATGACAAATCACTTAAGAAAACACTTTCAATTTTCTAGCCAATTGCAGATAGCAATTGAGTTCTTCAAATACAAGGAAAAAAAATAAAAAATCAATGAATACCAAAACCGTAATGCCCAACTTCACTCGATAAATTAGATGACCATTATTACGGTGCGCCGGTTCCTTGGAAACTCCAAAGTTTTCGGTGTAAGCGTTCGCGCAACATCCTTTCGGTTAATTAAAGCTAAAATGTTCCGTGGAAAATTAAATAGGCTCCCACAAATTGCGTCAGAACAAGCCCCCGCTTTGAGCCTGCGCCGATACTTTGTGCTTTGGCCATCCTTGTGACCTGCCCGGTAACTTACCGACTAATTAAATGTAATTTAATGTAAATGCCACAGTGTAAACAATACCCGCTACGTTTCATAGGGTACATAAATTAGCAATTAACGCTGTACAGTGTGCCCGAATATTAGTATATGTATTAATATGTTCTTGTCTATACTGAACAGGATAGTTACAAATTTACTTAGTTCAATGGGGTGTAGTTTTTATCAGCGCTTTATGTCCATTTGCAAACCCGAGTTCAATATGATACTAAGAATTACCATTCCCGGAACATATCATATATTATATACATACCATACTGGTATGTATATAATATGTGATATGTTCCGGGCTATGTAAACACTGAACGCAGAATTATCAATGCAATTTATAAAAAAGATCAATATACCGACCAGATTTACGTCTGAAATAAGCTTATGTTGAAAGAGCTAAATTTACAAAAGTCTCGTAATACGTTCTACCAAATAGTTAACANTTTAACACACTTCGTAATACTGTTATATTTTCATAACTTATCTTATAAAATTGTATTATGAATCTTTCATATAAAAAAACATCGTTAATATACTGTTTTAAACACTAATAACTATTTTATAGATCGCATTATAATACAATGTTTATAAAACAAGAATTTTCATAACGGGCAGATAACGACGACTCCTTAAATACCTTTATATAAAAAATATCTCTAAAATCGTATCGTACATGTGTCTAAGAGATAAAATTTGGAAATTATTATTTCTTTATTAAATTAATGAAGTGGAATTTGTCTTGGTAAGAAGAAAGAAAGAAGAAAAAACATTTTTTGACCACAAATACAAAACAAAACAATAATACAAAAATAACCAAAGTAACACGGTAAAAGGTAAGCGCAATACAATGTAATGTAACGCAATATAATGTATCATGTCATGATGATTTTCGGCTCACATTGCCTAAACAGCTCTACTAGTGGGCTTGATAATAATCTGGATGAGAAATGGGAAAACCGAGGATATCCGAGGCTAAATGCTTAACAAAAATGCCCACCATTATACTACTAGAGCAAACCATGTAAAATTTTCAAAGCTCAAACAGCATTTCGAATCAAAGTAGTATCCGGTTTAGATAATTGTTTATTGTAAAGTTTTCAAACATTTTAATCAATATTGCCCAAGTTCTGCCGTGTTTAAATAATTTTCTACGCAAACGATTCGAGGCGTCGTATTAAACATTGAACAACAAGAGTTGCGTCATTACCCCATAGCAACTCCCGAAAACTTCCCGGCCACATATAAAAAACACTCATTTTACAGTCGAAAGCGTCGTGGGTATAAAATTATTCCGCTACTTCGCAGCGAACTGATTTCACATGTCGTAAAATTTTTACTCACGAGATTTTTATCGTCCTGTACGTCTAAAATAAGCTAAAGCTGGCTCTTATGCTGTTACGGGATATGATGCTATCATTGTAGTCCAGAAAAGCAATGCACCTGTTTGAACTATATTTACGCTTAGGACTTACTTGCATTCTAGATTTATCAACGCAGTGACATCCCAGGGTTGGCAAGGGCCAATTCCAAACTAATTCTGCATCTGTAACGTGTTATTTGTCACTGTTGAAATGCTGTCCTACTGATACCGCTAATTATAAAATGTACAACGGAAATTCTGCATGGAATACATTTAATGTTGGTTGAATGAGAGTCAATAACATCAATCTCCTCTATTTCATCCTTTAGATCTAATAATGCAGCTGTATTTCTTGCTTTAAGTATGGCTAAAATTTTGTCTACCACCTAATATAAAGTTAGGTATTCTTACCTACACAATAAACTAAGCAGAGTTTTAAATAAATCCATGTTACTGCGCGCAAAGCTGGATTTATTACAGGAGCAATATCTTCCATCCAATTTTATCACAGACAGCTAACGAGTGAGCAGATTTGCGCAAATGATAGGAAATAAAAACAGAAACAATAGTGTATTGACAAAGTTTTCAAGGTATATAAATAAATCAGCGTAAAGTTTATTTACGTTCAGCGAAGGGGAACGGCGTTATTGTATTCTTGGTTTGGCGTTTTCTTTCATATTGCTAAATGAAACGTAGATCTAAGTGAGCGTTTAGTTGTTATTTTTATATGCCAATAACTAAGGTTTGTTTATTTGAAGTAAAATAATTTGGCCGCAAAAGAAACAAAACTATTTTTGTAACTGGAAAATTATATGAGGTTTCCGATCATCCCTTATTTTATTAATTTAATTTTGGACAAAGTAAACTCTTTTGATAGTCTAAGCGCTGTCCAGTAAACCCACCCAGTTAGTCACATTCAATGATGAACGATACACGGAAATAATTAGACGCGCTGTAACCGCTCAGATCGTATTCAAAGTATAATGAATGAATAGTCATGCGGCGTCACGAAGAATAACGTCATGACCTGATGACTCTACAGTTGGCATTCACATCAGTTTATTTACGGACTTTCATTAAGAATGCATTGCAACATTGATGCAAATCTACGATACTATAAATCGGTTCTACTCTCATGGGTATCATTAATATTTTCATACCGCTTCTTGAATTTGCGATCCTCGCAACGATTGAAGGCTTATAACAGCCCTTTGCTCATTGATGGTATGGGTATGCCTAATTCTCAAGGCAGATCATTTGTATAAACTCTTTTTTTTGTTTATACAAGACAACTTATTTCAAATTATCTAATGGCCTTTCAAAATAACTAGGTATCTTCCCAAATTGCTAGAAATCTATTGCTATTTTCGATAGAAGAAAATAGGTTCTGCTCAATTCCAATAAAATTGCTAGTTTTCATCTGTTATAGGTCTTTGTAGGTCAAATCGAGAATAACTAACAGCCCCTACTCGAACCAATAAAAGGTATCGAGCTATTTCAAATATTTTCTAACATTTTTAGCAAAAGTTATCCGCATACGTAGAGATAGAAGGCCAATAAATAAATGGCAACATTCATTTTTACAACTGAATAGTCCAGCACTTGCCAAAACAAAACGGAGCTTCATAAAATATCGGCAAACCGCAGCGGATAGAATCGAATATGAAGGAAGTAAAAAATATTTAAATTTTTAGAGCTATCACAATCCCGGCTATCGGTATCAAAGCACGTCCAATCAAATCGAGACGTGACATCAAATCGAAACCTTTCGATCCTGTGAATAGACAGGGTAACTTATTGGCGGTTCTTTATTTGCTGATTGGCGTGTGACACCTTAACCGTAGATTGCTATTTTTAAATAACTTTATTAAATTATCATTTGTAGCTCACCGGGGAGGGCGCGAACAATACTCACTAATTTACGCGCGCTTTCAGTTTTCAGTTAAAAAATTGTGTGGTTGCTTTTTGTGTTTTAGGAGCCATTTTTAATTATTTCCATAACTGAGCCATTTATCAAAATTATTACGTCTGCGAATAAGCTTTCCGCTCGTAAAAATGTTTGTACGTTAACTTTCCATAGCACCATGACATCAGCGCTGACATTTTTATTAACTGCACCAATTTCATAACGTCAGTTTGACATCCTTTTAACTTGTTAAACGAATTGGTAACATGAACACTAAATAACTTAAACGACAGATATATGAGAGCCTCCACGATACTATTGTTATATAAAAAGAAGGAAGAGGTGAAAAGACGTGCAGCAATTGCAACACATCTATTGCAATAGTGTAATACAGTACTAATGTGTAAATTGTGTTATAGATAAAGGAAGTATGGATCCAAACCTGCTTTAGAGTATTGATTCAAAAGAAGTATAATTGAATGAAACTGCAACGAACGAAAACACAGGCAAAGTTGGGATTCGCTCCCCTGAAAACTGTGCGGAAGATAAGACGATAATAATTCTTCGTAAAATGTCACGAAAGTTCATAACTGATAAAAGTTTTGTCCCTTTTCAGAAATTTTAATAGAGATTTAATTTTCGCGAGTGCCCTAGCAGCTGAGATAACGGAACTAGTGCGATTCCAGTTATCCCCTCCTCACCCGCGAACAATAGGGCAAGCCAACTACTGAATCGGGCTTTAATAGAATGTTGGGTATTCCGCAACTACCCAACGTATCTGCATACGAAAATACTTTTATTTTATTGCGTACTTAGTGGTGCTGAGGTTTTACTGGATACGCTCATTGCTTTATACAGAGCAGGTGTTCTCTTTTCTTTGTTAATATATGTAGTTTGGGGTTGGCAATTTGCATAAATAACGCGCTCTAAAAACTGTGATTACTTTCTTTATTAATACAGTACAATACTTTATGTTAACATCGCGTACTACGTTAAAAAAATCCTATTATTTGAAGATTAAACAGAACGTTTGATTTGAAGTTGAATCTGCTATTGAATGGTCAGTTTTAAACACCTTTTGGAATATTGATGTTTTATTTACATTATCTGAGTATTACCAATGGCGTAGGAGTAGATGATATAACTGCTAAGAAAATTGAATTATTAATGCTTAGTTTTTTGTTCTGCCGATCAACATTAATACAAAGTATGCTTGCTCACAAGAAAAAGGATGATATGTAATCGGCTCCAGACGTAAAGGTCCATTATAAACTTCAAATTATCATTAATACACAGTATAATATTTACATTTAAACACAATTATTTTATTCCATACAAACGAAAAGTTTTCATGTAGCCTGGAAGAATAAAATGAAATAAAATTATCTGATGCGATGCAATAAAGAGTGTCTAATAAGTTCATTGACACCGCACTTAACACCTAGACAACCCATGCCATTCAAGTTGTAATTGAAAAAGTTTGCATCATTTTTATCTTTGATGGCATTTTATTTGCTTTACGATCCGTTTTTAAAAAGTAACTTAATAGTATAGTCTATTAATTACTTTTTGTAATGTCATTCTTTGTATATATAAAAAAAACAGCAGGTTTCTGCAAAAAAAAATGTCGTATTTTCCGTGTTCTTTCAAAGTATTATTTTGAGTTTAAGTTTAATTTCAACTAATTAAAATTCTTATAAATGAAAAAATTATAAGTCAACAGTAAAAATTTTAGTGTAAAAGTTTTTTTTTTCTTTTTAGTGCATTTAAATAAAACCTTGTCTAAAATGGTATTTCACCTTTATTTTATGTTGTCGAGTTATTTTCAGCAAGCCCTTTAATTTGATACCCATATTGTAAAAATGATTAAAAATTATTGGTCCGCCATTTTGGGTAGGCCGCCATGTTGTATTTATATATATGTATATATATATATATTATGAATAATATCATGAATAAGACCATCTGTAGATATGTCATGATGATGTACTATTATAATATAGCCATAAGACTCTTTCTATTCTTTAAAATTACTGAAAAAGGTGACTATGTAAGATATGTTTCATGGTATAAAGTACCTATGTCGTTACTGAAACACATACATTTATAAATTACAAATGCATTTCTATGTAATTTACATGGTATGGAATTTTTGTTATCAACAAAATGAACGAGGTATTTTGAGATCCTCCTTAAGTATTAAAAGTACAAGGCCGTATACCCATATATAAATAGTTAGTTAGTTAGTAGGTAATATGCCCCATATGAACTTCGCCCAGCTTCCCCTCCAGTATAATCCAAACTCGGCCAAAATGTCTTTATTATGTAAATTTTATTTTGTTTCGTCATTCTATGCAGATACGCTTATAATGTTTTACAATCAGATTTTTTATCATTGACGTCAATAGTTAACTGAAACTTGAATAAGATATTTTTTTACTAGAATGTGGGGTTTAAAGAATTTTCAGATTTTTTTACTTAACCATTGGTTGTTTGTTGTTGTTTTCACATAACAATCTTCGTTTGCAAGAATATTTGTTTCAGTTTGGATGCTTTATACGTAGGTATGACTTGCATAAAAGTTCTCAAAGACGATACTTGCTTTAATTATCTAAATATACAGGTACTGAACAACTGATAAACATACTTACATATATTTTTTGTTAATACATACATAATTTTACATAGAAGACACCGAAACCAGTAAAACAGATATGTTTATGCACACAAATGTTTGTACTACCCGGAGATCGAACTACACTAAACGGGTTGCTGCTTAAATGATAGCGTTTGTGAATGACTATAGTTAGTTATTTTCATGATAATAATGAGTTCACGAGATGGCATAGCATTTAGTGCTTTCTAATGACGATCGCACAAGTCAAGTAGATATCGCATTGGGTGGACGAAAATACGAGTATTATTTCGAAGGGATTCGATAAAATACGAGTATTATTTCGAATCCTTTGTATTTAGGAACGCACATCCGTTTAATGATGATTCAATAACATAAAACTCTAACATACATGATTATGTAATTCTTCAAAAGTTTCAGCACCGTATGTTAATAGTAGTAGGTGACAATCTATACATATAAATAAAATTGCACTGTCTGTTTGTAATATTGAAGTAACCTTTTTTTTCTTGATGCATATGAAGAAATATATATTTGTTTTTAAATTTTGTCTGTCCGTCTGATTGTTCCGGGTTGTCACTAAAACGGCTGGACTGATTTAGATGGGCCTTTTTTGGCAGGTATCTGATGAAATAAGAAAAAACAACAGCTACTTTTATATTATAAAATACTTTTGAATTCAGAAAAAGTAAAGCAATGATTTACCGCGCGGCGACAATGCGTCGCTTGAGCTGTGCGCTTTAAGCGATTCAAGGGTATATTTTAGGTAGGGCAGGTAATGCCGCGCTAGTAAATACAGATAGTATTTAAATAACACAAATAAAAATATACTATATTACATTTGTTATGTCATAATCTCCACGCTTTGCAGGTGGTTTTGGAGATATGAGCTCCTAGATTTCGTTAATTGTTCTAGAGTTGCATTTAAAATATTTCTATATCAGTTTTATTTAAAACCAGAATACACAATTTTGACAGACATGCTTAGTAGGAACAAAATTACATACTTACTTGAATTTTATTAACACATTTAATTTATGTGTTTTTTTTTCGTCTTATCAAAGAATATTTATTTCAGTTTGGATGCTTCATATGTAGGTATGACTTGCATAAAAGTTCTCAAAGACGATACTTGCTTTAATTATCTAAATATACAGGTACTGAACAACTGATAACATACTTACATATATTTTTTTGTTAATACATACATAATTTACATAGAAGACACCGAAACCAGTAAACAGATATGTTTATGCACACAAATGTTTGTACTACCCGGAGATCGAACTACACTAAACGGGTTGCTGCTTAAATGATAGCGTTTGTGAATGACTATAGTTAGTTATTTTCATGATAATAATGAGTTCACGAGATGGCATAGCATTTAGTGCTTTCTAATGACGATCGCACAAGTCAAGTAGATATCGCATTGGGTGGACGAAAATACGAGTATTATTATCGAAGGGATTCGATAAAATACGAGTATTATTTCGAATCCTTTGTATTTAGGAACGCACATCCGTTTAATGATGATTCATAACATAAACTCTAACATACATGATTATGTAATTCTTCAAAAGTTTCAGCACCGTATGTTAATAGTAGTAGTGACAATCTATACATATAAATAAAAATTGCACTGTCTGTTTGTAATATTGAAGTAACCTTTTTTTTCTTGATGCATATGAAGAAATATATATTGTTTTTAAATTTTGTCTGTCCGTCCTGATGGTTCCGGGTTGTCACTAAAACGGCTGGACTGATTTAGATGGGCCTTTTTTGGCAGGTATCTGATGAAATAAGAAAAAACAACAGCTACTTTTATATTAGAAAATACTTTTTAATTCAGAAAAAGTAAAGCAATGATTTACCGCGCGGCGACAATGCGTCGCTTGAGCTGTGCGCTTTAAGCGATTCAAGGGTATATTTTAGGTAGGAGGTAATGCCGCGCTAGTAAATACAGATAGTATTTAAATAACACAAATAAAAATATACTATATGACATTTGTTATGTCATAATCTCCACGCTTTGCAGGTGGTTTTGGAGATATGAGCTCCTAGATTTCGTTAATTGTTCTAGAGTTGCATTTAAAATATTTCTATATCAGTTTTATTTAAAACCAGAATACACAATTTTGACAGACATGCTTAGTAGGAACAAAATTACATACTTACTTGAATTTTATTAACACATTTAATTTATGTGTTTTTTTTCGTCTTATCAAAGACTCAGTCAACTTTTAAATGAATAATCGTCAGTGACATTAAATTGTTTTAAGAAGTGCGTGCTTATATTAAAAACATGCGCATATTGATAATTAGTTACTGAGGGCAATAAAAATGTAGCCTAATAATAAGCTATATTCAAACAACAGCCTCGATAACAAGTATGTATAAAATTTAATTTCTCTCAAACAATTACACATGTTAAAAGTACAGGTTGCCTGCTGTGCTTTTATTTTATTCAAGCGTGTGCGGAATGAGCGGTTAATGTTAAACAAAATGGTTGTGTTGTAACGCGTAAAGCAATTTTATGAAAATTTCGTAAAATTTTTCGTTGTGTTTAACTGTTAAAAGAACGGTATACGTTTTCTGACATGTATTTATATGTCAGAAAAAAGTAAGTTCGCATTGTACCTGTAATCTTTAAAAAAGAAAAAAGGATTCTAGATAATCAAACGATTGGAAATCTTCTTTTAAATACATTAATGGAAATAAATATATAATATCATCTATGCGAGAGTAACGTTATTTATGACTGGATAATTACAGTTACTCAGTAATATAACAGGATCATAGCGCCACAGGATGTAGGTTCAAATAAGTGATTTATTACAAGTATCGATTCTAATTACCTTTATATAATAATCATATATAAGTATTATTTATTGTTTTTTTATGAATGCAAACATATTATATAAAAAATGTAGACTAACAAATCCAAATATTTTCATTCCACGGAATGAAGCTGTGCTTCATTCAATTAAATGTAATTGCAGAGGACCAAACTAGGAAAGTTAAGAGTGATTCCAAAATCTTGCGCGATAATGCGGGTGTTAAATTGTTTACCCATTTAAAAAATACCATAATACGAACGGATGAGTGCAAAGTTTTGCCAAAAGTGCGTTTTAAGTAAACGGAATTTGGCCCTGATTATTATTATTGATTATTAAACATTGGTAATTAATTAATAATAAAACAAATTTCATATAACTCTTTAACACAATTGTAAATCCCATGCACCAACCGTATCGTTTACAAAACACTTATTCAGTCCAATAATAATTAATATCACGTTAACACCGTGTAATTAAAGTTGGAAAAAGCTTGATGTAACATTAAGTTTCCATGCAATATGCCAGTTCTGTATTTACTTTCAAATTTACGACTTAAACATATGAGTTACGACACATATTCCCCTAGCTGGAAAACTTGAGCATTCGACGTTTCAAATTTTAGTTCAGTGCATAATTGAGTCATTAGTAGCAAGGTAACATGAGAGGTGAGAATGCGTCAAAAGGTGCAAGCGATAAGTAAATGCAATTTCCCTCAAGACTGTGATCTTAACTACATTTATTACTCACTTTTACTTTGATAAAAGGCAAGAGCTCTTTGTCAACTGTCATATTATTTATTTTATTCTGTAGATATTAAAATGTATAGACATTGAGATACAAATAAAAATGTGACTATGATAAAAAAGCTGACGGTTTTCCTCGCATGAAATTATGATTAAGTACCGCAACGATTTCAAACATTTCAATCATATATACATAATATAACTTCTACTAGAATACCAAATAGATTAAGTAATTTGAAATTTATGATAACGTGGCTCTGAACCTCTCTTTTCATCCATGTTCCTAATACAAAACGACTACAAGGAATCAAAATTTCTCCTTCTTTGACTGTTCTCACCCTATATAATTTCGATATAAGGCTTCCTTCAGTGAATCCGAAGGTGTTATAAGCTCTGTAATTGGATAAGTGTCGATTGCATGCGAATGTACTTTTATATTGAAGTATGTATCTAATTGTGGACCTATTTTTAAATAATGCTGGTTAGTGACATACTCCCTATAAATTTCTAATTTTCATCACGTTCGTTGAAAAACATACAACTGTGTATAGTACGATACACACAATATTATAATTTACTTATCCAATTCGAATAAACTTAGCTTCCATTGTTTTTTCAGTTTTCTCCTGAACACGCTTGAAACAAATGACTTTCTTCTTCACAAATACCTATTGTTATATTTAGAATGTAAAATTATTGGTATTGGTTGAAAGCTGAAGGCTACTGAACGTGAAAAATGTAAATTTTATATATCTGTATGACCTATGCCATAGGCTGTAGTAGGTTGAAATTACGTACCCATACAGACCATAGATTAAGAATTAGCGCGCCACGTATATCCTATATCTATGATACAGACAATCACATAAGGACATTATTTGATAAATTGTTTACAAAAAATGTGTCCCTAAACAGATGAAGTCTGGT
This sequence comes from Leucinodes orbonalis, assembly GCA_019425675.1. Taxonomy (NCBI): domain Eukaryota; kingdom Metazoa; phylum Arthropoda; class Insecta; order Lepidoptera; family Crambidae; genus Leucinodes; species Leucinodes orbonalis. The sequence goes on along the minus strand of PQWD01004666.1, from coordinate 41,029 downwards.
AAACCCTAATTATTTGCAACCACACCAACATGATAGGCTCACACCGATATTTATCACCGTTCTTGCGATTTAATTAAACTTGAAAAGTGACGATCCCGATAAAACGTAATCCCGGGCCGGAATCAGGGTGTTGCTAAGTCCTTAATTTATTAAGTTTGCGAAACAATATCCTTGGGGTGTTTGGATTGTATTGGCATTAGGTATTAAAAAAGTAACTATTTTGTGGATAAGCAAACACAAAAAGTAATAAACATAGGTTTGAGTTTATGTAAAGTTCCAGGTTTAAAAATTTTATATTTGTACAATAGTCTATTGAACTCATAGTAGCAATAAACATTAGTATTATTTTGTTTTATTTAATCACATCGTTAAAATTTTCTGACACATATTATATATAACTTAGCTCTCTCAGTTAAATCAAAATAAAATATGACCATACCCAGCACAGGGGATCTTTTTTATTAAAATCTCAACCTGTACGCTTTCCAATATCGATAGCCCTGTCCACCCGTTAATGAAACAGCTGTGAATCTTTTCGCGTAATTCAATACTGGAAGGTGAGCGTCAGCAAAAACTTGGTCAGCAAAATCAGTGGAACACATTGTCTCAGTCAGAGCGGAACGCGTCGATCGCACTGCAAAATAGCAATCGTTTCGCTGCACGCCGTGTGGCCCAAGTTAATTGCACTATTGTTAATTATGTAACGTTCAGCGTTCCAGCGTCCAATTGTGCTCGTTCTGTATCAAAACCACTATTATGTATAACTTTTAATTCTGAGATCAGCGCTTTTGACTGGAGCCCGTTATCATTTCATTTCGACGTATTCATTTTGGATTTACACTGTCCATTTTATTCATACAATTATTCAGGTTTATTCTTTTGACATTTTAAAATAATTTAATGATGAAATCAGTCACAAAAAGTGTTTTTAAGTTAATCCAGAAGCAATTGAAAAAGCTTTGTTTGATCTATTAGAGACAAAATCGAAAGCGATGCTACGAGTATTCGAGTGAGAACTAGAATTTGCCAGTAGGGTTGATTGGGGGTGGTCACGTATATCATAGGACCGATGACCCCCGTGTAGGATGCTCTCCAGCCCGAAAGTCTGCTGACATATGGCTGATATAAGCTAAATGGGAGACAGGCCTATCTGGAATTTGTATAAATGGTAAATTTGTATATGGTAGATAAGTAAGGAATTTTCGCGGGACCAATTCAAAAATGTGAAATTGATCAACGAATTATCTGACAGCCAATCCCACGTCTTCACGGATATGACAATAGGACTCTATTGCTTGCTTCTGCTATACAGAGATTTTTAGATATGTGCATTTTTTAGGCAACCGACGGCGTCAGTGGTATCCTGTGAGTTAGGCAAATTATCACTAAGTATCTTAGTCTAAAGTCATCGGAGTAGAGAGATAAAAATAAATTATATTAATTTTTACCATTTGTTCCGTGCCATTCAATATTTAGACAAGAAAATTCTTAGTTGAAAAATTGCAAATTTTAATCCTGAAACATGTTCGACAATCCGTTTTACCTTAAACTTTAAGCCAACAAACATAATTAATTCGACTATCATCAATAGTAACGGTTAATGAATAGAAAAGTGTAAACATAGTCACGGAGCGTGTCAAAATGAATTCGTCTTAGTCTTCGGCGAATTGAGAAATTAGAATGGAGACGATTAGTTTAAAACGAATTCCGGCTATCATTTATCTTCTCGAGACAATCGATTGGTTTCGAGCACAAAGTAACGGACCGACTATTATTTATAGCTTCAATTACGTAGGTAAAACATTCATTCAGTTATGACCTTTGAATGTCATTGTGACGCAAATTCTAACAACGTGAAGTGTCAACATCTCCTTCAAAACCTTGTTCAAGTTCATCTGTTGAAGCGTTTAGTACTGATTCTCTCACTGCAGCAATGTTTTTAATGTTCAAAAGCTTAAAAAGGATGTTTACATAAAAAAAATACAGCCCACAATATGCTTATATAGCAACTTAATAAGTTTTTTTTATCTGGTTCACAAGTCAATATACCGCACAGTATTTAACTACATACATAACGTCCCATTTTAGACGAAGACCCAAAATCATTTAACTTCAAGGTGTATTATTACAGCTGCTGCTGTACAGCTTTACAGCTGTGACTACTTATATGTCCTCTGCTGAACGGAGATCTTCCTTAATAATTACTACGCGGAGCGTTCTCCAACTCTCGAAATCCATCTGTTATCCACCACCATAACCAAAAGATGCATTAAGGTGTATCATAAGGCTCCTAAAAATATTATCGAGTCGCTATTACTAAGTTTCAGGTAATAAATTTACCTAAAAAAAATTTAAAAGTTTACTAAAACATGTAATATATAGGTATCGTAAAAAATACACAAGTATCGACCTTGCAACATATTATATTATTGCGTCCTATTTATTGTAGCATAATGTAGAAAACTCTGTCACAAAATAACATAAAGTTAAATATTGTCTGATTATAAGTTTGACACCTTATGATATGATATATAATAATAATGATGGGTAATGACAATAATGGCAACAATTTCACAAATAAGATTTATCACACACCCATTAACTAGAACTCTGTAACAGTCATCATGTCGACGTTTCTAGCAATTTAGCAATGCAATTATGTCACTTTAGTTTATGGTGTTACCAGCTGCACTACACTAATAATATAGGAGGAAATGGGCAACACATTCGAGAATTGGCTCTGTGAGTTCTAATTTTGACAAAAAATACATAATTATGTATAAAAAACATGTCATTTTTGAAAATAAGAATATATTATATAGAGTTAATTAGTCAAAATTATAATTATTCTCATTAAATTTTAAAAAAATACGCACCTATTTTAGTAATACCAACTATTTAACAAAAAAATCGTACATAAAAGTCTAACTGCAACCTTTTTTATGTAATAATTAAATAGGATGGTCAGTAGTAGCTCATCTAGTGGTAAGTACGCTACCAGTAAGCTCACCTAGGTTCCGTCAAGGCCAGGTGTATGCCTTGAATTAATAACATTAGTCATTATTTTTCCGTCAACACTGCTGTGCGCCCGTCACCCGATTTTTAAGTAACTGATTATTCATGGAGGGACTTTACTCGAACATAGCAAAGGACAATACTGTCATATTATTTGAAATGATGAAAAGACAGCGCATCGATATTCCTTATTTAAAAACCCATGGCATATGAGCTTAAAATTACTTTTTTCATTATACTGGCCCTTAAGATATTTTTTTATTGAGTTATTACAGAATATAATATTTTCACACACTAGAACATGGAACGTGATTTTTTGACCAGGTCCCGATTCGACTAGACGGTCTGGTATAGATTGAAGGACGTTTAGAGCAAAAAGAGTAGAAAAGCAAGTAGCACAACACTTTTCAATTGTAGATGAAACAAAATTGTTGGTGGCCGGCAACTATAATACTATAATAAGTGGAATGGACTCATATAGCATTTGTTGAAATTAGAACATAATAGAAAAAACACGCAACGTAAAAGTTTCCTTAAGTTTGAGGCCTATAAATCACATTTATAAGAATCATTTGTAAGTGAATAGCTTGTAAGTAAGATATGCCAAGACAAACGATTTGAAGAAACAATACGTCTCCATATCAATTGGACATGTAATCACAGACTTATTACTGTTTGATTGATCTGCATGCTAAATGTAAATAGGCCGAATCGGAGCGCAAACAATTCCCCTAGGGTTGTCAATCCTTTTCGATGCGAATTTATTTTAATTCGGAATTTTATAAATAAATATTTATCTGACTACAGTTATATTTATAATAATACATATTGATCATTAAATGTATATATTATGTCTTCGAATGTATTGTTATTTTTAATCTATAATTTAAATATTAATCAGTATATAATCCTTTTTCTTATCTAATTATGTGAGAAAAAATCTAAGACTTCATGCTTTGAAATATTACTTACTTATAACTAAGAAGAAGAATATAACTTTAACAGGGCATCTGGTTGGGGGTCAGCCTTTTCGCACCATTGGGCATCGGCTCTACGCATTATGTGCCCTACCCATTCCCACATCAACTTGCTAATCCTGTGGGCTATGCCAGTCACCGTAGTTCTCCTACTGATATCCTCGTTGCAGATTTCATCGCATAGGGTAACACCTAACATAATCCTCTCCATAGCACGCTGAGCAACCTTGAGCCTATTTAAGAAGCTTTTAGTGAGCGACCACGTTTTGCTTCCGTATGTCATAACTGGCAACACACACTAGTCAAAGTGCCATCGAAGTTGTCCACCTTTTTATAGGAGAAAAAATAGGGAATGGGAAGAGGGTTAGTAAGAAGCCTGAGTGAAAGGCCTTCGGTAAATTCAGCGAAAAAAACGCAAAGCTATGTTTCACGCCGGTTTTCTGTAAGGCCGGCTCATTTTTGTGTGAACTTTTGTGTCATATAAAAAAACAGACACAAGACTCTCTATTTTGTCTGGAAATCCGGCGCTTAATAGGTTACAGCTTCCCAAGTTTACTTATTAATTAATTGTTAGCTTTGCATAGCCGCTCCAATGCAGTACTTAATTAACGGTTAAATACGAGCAGTTATTAAATAGCTCTTATCTGTATTACCAACCCTAATGATGCGCACGCGCAGCACGTGTTTTCTATCAATCGTTATAATGCACCTCGTTATAATGAACCGCTTGTACTGATATGAAAATATGCATGAATCCTTTTTAATATGGCTCTTATTAATATATTAGTGCATATTTATTCCATCAATACAGTTATTTAAGCGTCTATGCTTTACGTCATTTAATGCCGAGAGTTTGCACGGTACCTACAAGTGATCTTCTATTTTAATCTTTATAATTAAAAATATAGATTTTATTGCTCAATTTAAAATCAATGCCATGTGTAAAGTCTAACTGAGAACTTAGTAATTGAATATTTAAATATCTACAATATCGACGTAAATATTTGATACCGGGAAACATATTTTGTAATTATTCTAGTATTAAAGAATACAATTAATTATAAGTAGCAATAACGAAACAAGCGCAAATGCTTACAAAACCGTCCAGTTCTAGCTTAGTCAGTACTTGTAAATCCAAATCAGAACACTCAACATTGGATTTAAGTACTTAATAAGCGTTCAAATCGGTTTCTACACTGACTCCCCTTTAATTCCTTTTAATAAGTGCACTGTATACGACCAATGGGAACTTGTTAAACTTTTAAAACGCCATACTGGTCCGGCATCGAGTCGTCTAATACCACTGCCGGTTCAGCGTTAAAACTAGCAAACGGTTTCAGCAACTTTGCAACGACATAGCTCTAACAAGACAGCCGGCTAAACTTCTTATATGCCATTGTTACCTTGTTCAAATTGTATAAGCCATTTTACGTTGCTAAGTAAGCTCGCCTATCCATAAAAAGTTTGACAGCCGTTGTTCCGAATGACACAACTAAGTATTAATTCCGATATATTCAAGTACCATTTTAAAATTAAAAAATAACAAAAGATAGTATCAAAACAACATGCTATTTTGAATCCATGTACATTCCTAACATTAACATTTTAGGTTAGAAAAAAAATTGTTTATAGTTACGTTGTCTTTATTGGTACTAGTGTAAGAAGGGAATTTTATATGAAGAAATCAACCAGCCTGTAACTTCCCACTACAGCGCATAATCATGCCAAGCCAGACAAACAATAGCTTAATCGAAAAATAAGGTAAATAACAGTCACAATCTATCGTACCGAATTAAGACAAGTCACCTACATGAAGTGAACAAGCCTAGCATTTAAATGATAATACTTAAAATTAAAATAATAAATACAAGTTACACACAAATTTCATTTGAATTCCGATACATAACAAAAATACAGATATAGTAGACAACAAACTAAATAAAAGGAAGTAAAATGTCGTCCAAGACAGCGACCGAACCCACAGACATTCGTATTGCAGTCAGGATCACACTCCAGAACGATAAGTCAATCAAGTTTACAAGCATGCAATGTGAAATAAAACAAGCAACATTGTACTAGTGTACTAGGACCGACAGTCTCCCCTAAATATCGTCCCAACGTGCCTGAGATGCAAAACAAGAATCCAAAGATGGACTATCCTTACACTACACATCATCATAAATAATGTATAACGCCCGACGACGCCTGAATTATTCAACGTTGACGGCCACAATATTAAATTTGTCGTTTTATGAAAATAAAGCAACTCCAGAATTAACATTAACCTGGTAGATTGAAAGTCTAGCTTGCTCTTAATTGATTGCAGCTGCATTAACTATGAGGGATTAGAGAAAATAGGTATGCTAATGTAACACAAATCAATTTACACAATCTTCAAAAGATATTCTTCTAATATAAACACCACGTTTTGATCTTAATGGATAAAACACTTTGAAGCATTTCGCTCAAAAGTTTCAATGGTGTCTTCGACTATAATAGGCTACTCTCATAGGTGCATTTTCTTCATTTTACCAAATTATGAACAGTAATGACACTTTATAGCTATTATTTTAATAGTTCAAATATAATATTTAACATTACTTACATTCTTGATTGTCTTGTTACCATCAATAAAATCACAGTCTGAGCAATTTATTGTATTGGAGCAACGTCTGTAATACGATGTGAATTTCATTTGCACCACAAATAGGTAAGTAATAATAATGGCGGCGACTTGCGTAATTTTAGCTTGGAATTAAGAAAGTTCCGCAACCACTAATGAATGCATCGAAAAGTTTTCCACCAACTTGCAATTTACAAATTCCGAGAATGCGAAAGCCCTTGTCTTGTGAGAGTGGAAGAAATTTGGCAATAACTAAGCACAATTGTTGACTAATTGAATGCATAGTCAAATGTTTTCATAAAACTTTGTATCTCTTTGTTTCTAGTAGACATCATTCAATTAAATAAAGCTATAAAATTACAACTCGGGATTATTTTTAATATCAGTTATGAAGCCTTAAAATAATCTACCATGCTGATCTGTTAAGTATTGTCAGGTAGACGGACGCTTGTTTCTTGTCCGACAGGGCAAATCAAGATTAATAGGAGGCTGACTCAAATCATTTTTTAAGTTGAGCTTGATTAACTTTTTTATTTACCAATCGGTCTGTTTTCTTTCCCGGCTATTTGTAAAAAATGCTGGACCGATTTTGACGAAACTTGAACAGCTGCTATTATAAGTTACATATGTTGCGTATTATTTCAATGCATATGAAGTTACGAGCACATCTCATTGTAACAATGATGATTGTGTAGAGTTAACATGAATACATTAAAATAGATATCATTAGCTAAGCCTCAATCAATGAAGTATCCTTAGGTTATCTTTTACTCAGGTGTTATATCAAATAAGTGATTTGAATATATTGGATAATTTTTCAAATATTTATCTTGAATTGAATCTGAAATTCTAAGTAATTCTGTAACTAAAACGCGTTACAAATCAGCCACAAAAAGCAAATATAGAATGTTAAATTTCACAGCCTAGTATCAAAAGTCGATACTTAATACACCGATAAAAATGACAATATCATGATTGATAACGAATGACGCCCAATAATCTTCTCCTATTTTGATAAAAGCTTAGTGATTTATGATTCGGAAGACATGCTGTCAGAATTTAACAAAATAAATGGCACTAGGTTAAGGATGCCACTGATCTTTTGCTTTTAAGTAATAAGAAACAGTTTCCGTATTTATTTTAATTTTTGAATGCATTTTAGTTTAGTTAAGTAAATAATTTATAAATTTGAAATATAAATTCTATCAAAAATTTAAATTGTTTTAGTGGTAAGTACAGTTAAATATATATTTTGTTAATCCGTAAAGATTACCTAAAAAAACGATTAATTTTGCTTTTTCTGTTTTAGACTCAAGAAGATTCATGGCTATGTTTTCTAAAATGAATGCATTAGTTAAATTTTTGATGATTGATGAAGCAGAGATCACGACTTCGTAGGATGTCATCTGGCCAAGTAAGCCAACATTAAAGGCTGCATGAGGCTATCAGATAACTATAAGCACTGAACTGAGATAAATTGAACAAAGTGTTATATAATTCACTTACTTTCTTCTAAAGTGTTGATATATTCCTTTAACATCATAATATCCTTAAACATCCCACTGCAGGCTCCGAGCATTCCCACATCAAGACAAGATTGAGCCGTAAGTCGCCACGCAGGCCCAGTGTGCTTGAGATTGAGGTGTTAAAGACAACCACCAGTAACAGTAACCAGGAAAAACGGCTTAATGTCCGAAACACGAAGGCGCTTGCGATAGTTACTTGAATTTTACGATCGTTAATCGTATACGTTAACAGCTATCATACCAGATATAAACACGGAAGCAAAAAAAGCGAATTGAAAGTTCATATTATTTGACTTGGTTCAATGCCTTGTTGTTTATTGACTATTTCTTCTTTTATTAAAATGACAGTTTTCTAACACAGAAATGTGTAACCCGATTGGTACTTGAATGAGAAGACAATATTAATTTGATAATAATATTGTTTCTATTGACCAGACTCATGGTTAGAAGATATTCCGATCCCGCTATTATATTCTTTCTTCATCATTTGGTATCTATATAGATACCAATAAGGTTCAAACAAAAACAAGCGAGCTTGAGTACAAGTAGCGCACGGTTACCCAGCTCTGTATGTATCTGTCAAAGAATTTTAAAGTGTCATCGAGCAGTGAATGGCTGCGCTGAGGCCTCTTTCACATGGAGCGCTTCTTAGCCAACCGCTGATCTTTTAAATTGAGAAGTAGTACGCTTTTCTACGAGGTCACTGGAAAAAAAAATACAAAAGTACGAGTACCATATTGACGACTTGGATTCCACGGTCCCTGTATATCAAGTGACTGTTGAAGTGACATTTAATTAATTGCTTGACCTCATTTTATTATATTATAATATGGACATTAAAAAAGTCAAAACTGCTGGAGTAATAAATATTTTTAAACAGTATGTACCTTGTAAATTACACATATAACATACTGTTAAAATAAAATATTCATTTATACAGGTATTTTTATTTAGAAATATACACTAACCATAGTTTACCAATTTTTAAAACTATAAAAAAAGTTGTTCGAATAATAGGAAGCATTTTTATTAAATAAATATTGAAAGAACTCGCCCTGTATGGTATGGACAAGGAGTCAACAAAGTAGGTCGACAGGCGCGGGCGGTATAATGCTGTCGCAGCACATCTGCGCACTCCACGCCTCTCGCCGCTGCCGCTTCACGCGCTTTATCTCAGTGATAACTTAATACCACCAGTTTCATACATATGCGTATGAAAATGTTGACTGAAATAATGTCGCGTATAATGCCTATGTTGGGAGGTCTTTTTGCCGATGTTGGAGAATTGGTGAGCAATTACGCAAAAGTTTAGTATGTGCAAGCTGTTGCTGAAAATATGTCCAGTTGAATAGACCATCGGTAGCTCATTGGAGTGAACTCTTGATATCCAATCTGGAGGGTGCAGGTTCAAATCCCGTCTGGTAAAAAAGTCCTTTCGAAATTTTATGTTATCCGACGCTCTTACGGTCAAGGAAAACAACGTGAGGAAACCTGCGCACGCCTGCGAAGAGATTCAATGGTTATGCGTAACGTCGGCTATTCCGCACTGGGCCCGCGTGGACGACTAGGGCAGGGGTTACGGATAGGCTTGTGCCCCTCGGTGGGGACATATAATGAGCTGATGTGATGATGATGATGTCGAGTTGTCATGCAATAAATGTTATTAATTATATACTTACTATCAAATAAAATATAGCTGAAAACTAATTTAAAAATATTTTTCATATTAATGTGTCGTCTGTGCATATATACACTGAGAAGAATAACAAAGATATTTCTAAAAATATTCTCGCCTACATTTTCTGACAAGCAAGACGAGACGTCCGTCAACGGACATTACCGCTGTAAATTCATGATAAATTAGTAGTGCATGGAATATTCTGATTTTATTTGTGAATAATATGTGGTATTTGAACCATGTGTATGCATCATACGCTCTGGTAACCAGCGCGGCGAGGTTTAATATTGGTCTAAAGCTGTTAGATGGAACTACTTGAATAGCAGAAGAAGCAGTACCCAGCAACTAATTTTATATTTATTCATTATATTAAAGATGTAGCTGAAACACAGTGTTATCAGTCTTCAAATAAGGGTCTTATTTAAACTAGACCACTAATAACGACAAAACATGAGACCATTAATTTTTGACAACAGTCCATGACAGTACACTGCAAGACCAAAGTCTAGCATAGAACTGTCATTTGACCTTTGGGTCAAATGACATTCCCAATAGCGAAGCGTTTCGGTTGGCATAATCTCTAGAACATACGGTGGGGCTTAACCTTTTAACCACAAGGATTCTAGACACAAAAGAAAATCTGTTGTTGTTGTTGTATATAGGTACCCGTGATAGCGATTAAACGGTTAAGAAAGTAGCACCTTATTAAAGGTAAGATTTAATGAGACAAGAGAATACGATCTCAACAAAATGATTTTCCCTAAGCCGCCTCTTTCGACACCTGATGGAAGAATCACCACCACGGTGAAAAATGCATACTAATATACCATCAACACATGGCATAGAGGCCATAGCAAGATTGGGCCGTTATCCACCGTGCGGGTCTGATACAAATTCTTGGGTGTTAATGACTGCCATCGTTAGACAGTAGCCGAGATTTAAAATTAACGAGCTTTACAAAGTACAGGTACTCAAGATAATATTTTTGTGCCAGTAATTTGACGGCCCATCATTCGATAGTTGTTTGGTTTGTTCGATAATAATAAAAACTCTTAAGTAAGTTTTTCGATAGCATTTTATAAATGAATCATTCAGTTCAATCGATACAAGTTGTATAATATTGTTATTTACAGTCTTTAAAAAGCAACAAAAAATACTCTATGAACGAGTGACAGTGAATAAATGACTTATGCAGCACAAAAACGGTTCTAAAAACTCACAAAGCAAACGTACAACACATGACATGGCGTCCAAGCCAAGCAAAGTAAAACAGTTAAAACTCGAGGAGCAAATGGTTAACGAAATGGAAAAACAGTTGAGTACCTACCGTTTTCTCTATACTAAATGCAAAGGTACACAAACAATAATGGCCCAATATAGCAATCTCCGTTGGCAATTAAGACTGCGCCGGCCGTACGAGCGAAACGAATGGGGCTCTTCAATCAACGAATCAATCTACCATCGAATGGTCGACACTTGCCGGCGACAGCTCTACAAATTTATTGCCTCCAATGGGTGGTAATTTTCAAATTTCGACGCCTGTTGATCGCAGCTTGGAACACCACTAGCGAATTACCGCTTACTTTGTGTGCGTCGATGCCGTTTGTATCGATTGTTTTTAAAAGGCTGATAGCATGTTTTATGGGCTTCAGGCTAACCCCATGTACGGCTAGCCCATGACATTTACTGCTTTCACAATCACATGGTTCATACACTTAGCTATATGAGCATGCTCTTCATATGTTTGCATAATAATATATTGCCTTTCACAGTTTTAGGATCAAGTTCATTAAGAGACAAATAAATATAATTTATTTTGTAAGTTTGGATATCTGGAACAAACAGACAAAAAATGTTGGTTTGGTGTACCCATGTACCGTATACAAAAATATGTATATTCATATACATGTAGCAAAAATTGTTATTTAAATATTGTAAAAGACTCCCAAAGTAATAGATATTAAGGATCCCAAACTTCCTGAAAATTAATTTTATTACTTTGACTTAGCTGTACGGTTTCCCATCATATTGAAGGTAATCTATTCGGATATAGTTGAACTTGTAAATAAATTCTTAATGAAAAAAACTATCATGTTTTACAGGCTAAATTAATCGGAAATGTAATAATTTTTGGTGGCACATCATCATCATCATCAGCTCATTAAACGTCCCCACCGAGTGGCACGAGCCTACCCGTATAGGGTGATTAGGCCTTAGTCGTCCACGCGGGCTCAGTGCGGATTGGACGACTTCACACACAACCTTCGAATCTCTTCGCAGGCGTGCATGAAGGTTTCCTCACGATGTTTTCCTTCACCGTAAGAGCGTCGGATAACGTACATATATTTTTCGAAAATTCGAAAAGACATTAGTACGTGAAGGGATTTGAACCTCAGGCCTCCCGGTAAGATGGCGACAGTCCACACCACTGAGCCACCGACGCTCTGGGTGGCGTTCAATTTATCACAAATAAATCACAAAACCCATTGAAAAACGCACTACATAGGTTGTAACTAAAAACGAATAGAGCGCAATTACAAGGGGCATAACAATTTAACAAGAAAAATATGAAACAGTTTTACGAAGAATGTCGTATTCCGTGATACCAGATACAAAAAGCAACTTACCCTTCAACGACAAAAACCATTCTTCAATCCGAGAGCGGTACCCGCGTTTTAATTCGGACAGGGTACAAAAAAACGGAATCCTTACTTGCTTCTGATGAGAAAGATCCCCTTCTGTTATATCCATCAAAACGGCTTAATCAAAGCCCTAAAATTAGTCGTTGTTTTTGTTATTCCTCTCGTGGACAAGAATGTATTCTGTATGGGAGTAATTTGTGTGGACTTGAAAGAAAATCATAATATCAAACATCGAATTAATTGCACCCAATAAATTTGACAACTTCGATTTATATTACTGTTACTGTAAATCTCTGCAGTCATTTGGTTTTGAGTTTGATTCCTTCCACTTGATTCCTCAAAATGAAAAGGAATTCTACTATTAAAAATCCCAGGGTACTATTGTCCAGGGTACTATGTTAAAATGGAATCGTTAACATTCACTTGTCCCCACTGGGGCAAAACGGTTCACGGCCCTGAATAATCATAAGCATACTGTGTGGGAAGGCTTGCCCCTGCTGTCCCTTCATACTTATGTGAAATATTCGATTATGTTTTAGGAACCGTTGGTTACATATTTCAATAATTCTCTTATCAAATAAACGTATTACAATAAAATCTTGCCTTAGATATGAAATAATCTACTTGAATTGAATGAACATAATATTATTATAATTGGCAAACTCTGAAGGTACTAATTGATTAAAGCGTGGATATTTCATGATCATAAACTTTAAAACAATTTTGGTACCTTTATCCAAAAGCTAGTTAGAATAGTAGTTTCTTAGTCAACAGAACTAACGCTGTATAAACTACTACCTGTACAGAACTAAATGAAAACGTATTCAGCACAATAGTCAACTAATTAGAATGTTGATATATAACCGTTGTAAGACTTCTTAGCTTACCTTCTCGGTGCAGAAACTACGCGATAATATTTAGCGCTAAGTGAAAACTAATTATTTCCGCGCTCTACAATCTTGCACTAATTAAAATACCACTACAACAAGCTCCGTCTAAATAAACAATAACAACTACTAGCGATATCAAAACACGCTATGAACATTTTTGATTGCGCATTTAGCGAACGCGGAACGGTTAAGAGTCCGACCTATTAACAGTGCTTGAGCACGTAAAAGGACGTTAAGGCGGTGCTCATCTGCGCTGACTCATTACGAGTTTTGCTTCGCTCGCTCTGAGCAAAGCGGGCAAGGTGCGCGTTATTAAGTAGAGCAGACGATGCTTGTTCGGCTTGCCAAAACCACTTGAGCCGCGACGGGTTAAAGTACATGTCGTATTAGAGTTTGGCAATAGTAGGGACTGGCTTTCTAGCACTGTTTTCATCGGAATAATGAACATAGGTTTTATTTAACCTGCATTGTGAGTTCCTTTTCCAAATTATACTCGTAAGTCAATAACAACTTCAAGCTATTGAAGGTCAGTTAACCCCGTGATTTAAGAATTTTTAGAGTATGGTTTGGATTTCAAGTCAATATACTCCAACTGTTACCGAAATCGAAATTGGTTATCACAGAGATATTGGCTAGGGTTCGTTATTATTCCTTTTAGATGACAATATCCAACAATATTGGCCTGATTTCCTTTACAGTGGTGAACTATAATTTAACAAAAATTAAAATGTATCTGGCTTCTGTAACTTATGTCTATGCTCCACTCAAATTAGTTTGTGAGTTGTTTGTCATCATGTAATAGTTCCATTATGATCTATCAATTGAAGAAGTTGAAAAATTTAGGAAAAAACATGGTAAAATGAGCATCGGTCAAAGCAAAATTTTGCCATTATACCGACCTACCTCAAAAAAAGTAAAAGAGTAACGATAACAAGGGATGATGTGGGAGTTCTTGGGTTTTAATGTTTCTTTGGCGACTATCAAGAGTTATGTCTTCAACCTGGCAAAGATTGATGGACTGTAATCCAACGAGCTGATCCAGTACGAGTCAACTGGTCTTCAGAGCCAACAGAATGCACCAGGTGCAGTAAAACTATATTTTGGTCCTAGAGTGAACCTTACATGCACATTCATTTTAGATTTGTTCTTATTTTAAAGCTTAACCTTTATGTATGCAGATTTAGGCCCGTTTTCTAAAACGAGATTCAAGCATTGATCTTCACTTAAATAGAGTTAGAAAGGGATGCCGCTATTTATCATATATAGCACCATCCCTTTCTAAATCAATTTAAGTAAAGATCAAAGTTGAGGCACGTTCTAGAATACGGGCCTTAGACTAGTGAAAGAAAGTAAGAAAGAAAAAAGTCTTTATTCAAATAAATTTGTTACAGATACTTTTGAATCGTCAATTGTTATTATTATATTTTTTAATGACTCTACTGAATAAGTAGGATCTTCTAGTGATTCTGTAAAACTAAAAAAACGGCGGGCAACCGGAGTAAGAAATAAAAAAGTGACTTAGGTATTTTACATCACATACAGCTTTACAAGTAAAGTTCTAATTATAAAATACTTTCCCATACAAAGCCCTCTATTACTTAGATGAGATTTTGTATGTGCCAATTATCACTTACCGTCAGGTGGGATGTTTCTTTATTAGGTAGCAAGGTAAACGAATGTTTAATAAATGTGATAATTACATAACTTAACTGCCCTAATTTTCCAGCTGAAAAATCATCTTACAAACCACCGCGAATCTGGTTGAAAATCAAACCTAATTCTCACAGTGAAGGTATAAGCGAAGATCGCTTCACAATAAGCCTTAAGCCTATTACTTATTACTATTTTGGTTATTTATTTAGTACTATACACAATTGTTTCATCACATTTGTCGCTATTTATTTATGAATACATACGACATATTATCGAACTTTTTTAAATAATTGTTTCGAAATGTGATTAACCATTACTATATGTATATTAAATTATATGGCTTAAATTCTTTAAAGTAACCTACTAATATATACCTTTAAGCACTGAGATGTCTTTAACAGAAACCTTTAATAAATCTAATTAGCAAATTCTATACCCACACTCTCCTTAAATATTAACTAATCCAAAATACCTCATTTATAAAGTTACTTTTATTGTAATGTAAAGCTTTAAGAATTCACATCTTATAAGAATACCTTTTATGAAAAATCAGCTTCTACTATTGAGATTTTATTATGTATAGAATTTATAGTAGCTATGAATAGAAAACATTTTGTATTAAGAATAAAAGATTTTTGACAATGTAGTTTCACAGAAAAAATTTCAAATAACTTTAACATTAAATATTTGTAATAACTTTATCCATTTAAAGCTTGAAATTATTTTATCATAATACCTGTTAAGATTGTGAGTTACTGCAAATTGGGAGTGTGAATTTTTTAAAGGAATAGTTGTGTATTTCCGAAAAATATTTTATAGAAAATAATATCGAGACATAGTAGGTCACTAATTTTTATACAAGTAAAATGATTGTTTCATCCTACTTTAAGTATGGTGTATGATGATTTGAATCCGTACTTATGTTATTAATATTATGACTAATATCATTGATCCATACACAATTATAAGCATAAATTATTAATTTCTACTTCTTACTCAGCATCGACACATAAATGCATTGCATTTACTCATAAACGCAATGTCAAAAAATTATGAAATTCAGTAAAACCATACTTTTAAACAAATTGTACTGTATTATAATTCTCATCATAAACAAATTAATACAGGAAATATTTGACTAAATAAACTAGAAACTACTGGTATGTTCTACTCGTTCATAAAACTTACTACTTGGGAACGACTACGGTATTTCTAGATGTTTGTTCAAATAAAAATGCTACTATCATGGGCTACATGTCTTTTTATTGCATAACGTCTACAATGGGTGGTGTCCCGCTTTTTACAACGTGCATGCTTTGACATGTAACATTTCAGTCACGTAGCTGCCGATGCGACCGCTAATCTTGAAAATTTTCCACTCCGCAGAGATCTCTTTCAACGATTTACCTGAAAATAATAGAAAAAGGGCGTTAATTTACAGCCTTGGACAACAGCCAAACATTTCAACTAGCCGTCTAAGTTGGTCTGTCGCAAAATGAATGAAACGACTGGACGTGTGTACTGTGGTCTCCGATCGGTTATCGGGCCGGGTTGAGAGATGGACTTAGGTGCGAACAGACAATATAAACCTCATTTATATCCCGTCACGGTGACGCGAGACGTGCCAAGGCGTTTTCCAATACGCTCGTTTATCACACCCTCCTCCCTCCTACCGAGATAATGAGACGCGTCTCAACACACGCCCGAAATAATTTAAATTTATATTTTAATAAATTCTCTCCTAATAACATGTCAATGCTTGCGGTATTTTGTTGGCTAAGAAATAAATAGAATTTAAAAATAGTCAAAGTCTAAGTCAAAAACATTTATTTCAAATTAGGCTTACAAAAAGCACTTATGAACGTCAAGAAATATACAAAAATATAATAAAAACGATTTAAATACTAAACTAAATATATGAGTTTTGATGCTTTGAAAAAAAAAGCGCTTCAGTGGTTTGGCCTGTTGAGAAAGAAGCACCCAAGAAAACTCAACAGTGTTGCCTTTTTTAAAATAAATTCCTTAATGTAACAATATATCATAAAAACTGAAATAGCTGAGCAGTTTAAGACCACGGATTTTTATCACATAAATATTCGTCAATAGTGTAGTACCCTTTTTTAGAAAGGTGTTGTTTGATTCTAACTTTAAACATATGAATGGGCAACTCTACAATATTTTGCGGTACCTTATTGAAAAAACTTTATACATCTTCCTATAAAAGATTTACCTATTTTATGTAGTCTCAAGTCCGGAACAGCAAGTTTGTTTTTATTCCTAGTATTAAAATTGTGTGCATCATAATTTTTCTTAAAGGTGTTATAGTATTTACGAACATAAATTAAATTTCATTTTAAATATATTGCGATGCTACAGTCATTATATTTATTTCTTTAAAAAGTTCCTTCAGAGAGTCACGTGTTCTAAGGTTGTAGATAAAACAAATAGCTCTTTTTTGTAGCACAAATATTGTATTAATGTCGGCAGCCGAGCCCCACAACAGTAGACCATACGACATGACACTATGAAAATAACTAAAGTAAACCAATCTTGCCGTTTCTATATCTGTCAAGAGCCTTATCTTTCTAACAGCATAAGCTGCCGAGCTAAGTCTACCAGCCAGGAATTCAATGTGAGGCCCCATTGCAGCTTTGAATCTAAAGTTATGTCTAGAAAGGCAGTGGAGTCCACTAGCTCCACTTGATCATTATTAGAGTTATATTGGTCTCGACCTGCCTTACATTAGGCATAGTGAATTTTATACATTTAGTTTTTTTTAGCATTAAGTACAAGATTATTAGCAGTAAACCAATCCATAACTTGAGACAGAGCTCTATTTACATCGTCAGAAGTCTCCTTACGTCTGTTCACTTTAAAAATCAATGACGTGTCATCAGCAAAAAGAACTATATCCGAAAGGCTTTTACAATAGTAAGGGAGGTCATTTATATATATTAAAAATAAGACAGGGCCTAAAATTGAACCCTGGGGCACTCCTATGCGCAAAAGAGCGCCTTGCGAAATTATGACATTAATACAGACTTTCTGAACTCTTTTCGATAAGTAAGATTCTATAAGACTTAATGAGCAGTCTGATACACCGTAATGTCTCAACTTTAATAAAAGTGTTTCATGGTCGACGCAGTCAAAAGCTTTAGACAAGTCGCAAAAAAATCCAATTGCATCTTGCTTATCCTCGCAGGCATCAAAAATATGCTTAATTAGTGCAATCTCTGCGTCAGTAGTATTTTTATTTTTGGTGAAGCCAAACTGTTTTTCATGTAATAATTTATTAGCGTTAAAATGTGAAAGCAACTGATTAAATAATATTTTTTCGAAAATTTTACTTAATGTAGGTAAAATAGATATTCATATTCTATTCTATTATTAAAATTCATATTCTTATTCATTTATTGCGCATGTTGGTTAACAATGGTCTTATAATATTAGTACAGGTTTCTCAACATGACCCTGTCAGGGCATTGTAACATTTGTTAGGTATTTAAAACTAAGGCTACAGTTTCAGATATAGGCCTAAAGTTAGATGGATCACTTTTATCACTGGATTTAAATCATCATCAGCTCATTAACGTCCCCACTCAGGGGCACGAGCCTACCCGTATAGGGTGATTAGGCCTTAGTCGTCCACGCGGGCCCAGTGCGGATTGGACGACTTCACACACAACCTTCGAATCTCTTCGCAGGCGTGCATGAAGGTTTCCTCACGATGTTTTCCTTCACCGTAAGAGCGTCGGATAACGTACATATATTTTCGAAAATTCGAAAACACATTGGTACGTATCGGGATTTAAACCTCAGCCCTCCCGTCAGGAAGGCGACAGTCCACACCATTGCGCCACCGACGCTCCCCGGATTTAAATAAAGGTATTAATTTACTGTATTTCATTAAATTTGGGAAGAGACCTTTATCTACACAAGTATAAATATCAATGCTAGATGGGTGCTATGTTATCGATAATTACTCTTATTATATAAGTAAAAATACACCATAAATCTTCCGTTTTTTAATGTTTAATCCTTAAAAGTTTAACAATTACTTCAGGAGTTATGTGCTTAAAGCTTAAATAATTTGGCATTTACAGACACTAGATTTTAGAAGAGAATAAGCAATAGAAGAACTAGAATTTAAATTACTGGTTGTTTTAAGGAATGTTGCTAAAATAATTTTTAAAGGCACTAGCTACTTCAAGATCCGTGCTAAAAATACTATTGTTCATTTGAATAGAGAGATTATTATCGCGACTCTTATTCTTACATGTTTCTTTGTTAATAATATTCCATGGCTTTAATTTTATATAGGTTCTAGAACCTACTATTTTGTTAACGCAAATAGATTGACTTAGCAGCATGACAAGCTTTTTTAAAAAATTTTAATATTTCTTACAAAGGTAATAAATATTGATCCGATGATGTTGCTTTCAAGTTATAAAAAAAATTCAATTTCTACTTTTGTATATTCCCTGTGTCGCCATTCACAGAATTTGGATTTTAAATTATCTACTTTAATTGTTTTTGTTGAGAAGATACTATCACAACTACTTTTAACTACATTAAATAAGTCCTCATATAAGCTGTCAATATTTGACACATTATAATGCAATTGAGAAATTTTTTGGTCAACGAGAGTCTTGTATTTAATACGGTTATTATTTATTGGCCTACAAACAATATCAAAATTTTTGAATAGAGTTATTTTAATTGACATATATATTAAAAACAATAGTCTCAAAATTTTTTTGTAACACCTATATTTAATCACGTGAAAAATTGCAAAATTAATATTTTTCAATGTCGAAATTGTGCCTTATTTCAATTTTTTTTAGAGAAAATGAAAAAATCAGCATTTACCAACGTCTATCCACAGTAAAGAAGTGACGATAATTGACTCCTAGAATTTAAACGTCGTACTGGTAAATCATACTCGTAGTTGTATGAAAAATGAGAACCAACGGAAAACGGAAAAAAAAGTCTTTGCAACAATTCATATTCATGTATCCATCTAAAAAAACAGAAATCCTAAAAATCTTCCAGGAATAACATAAAGATCCATATTCACTACTTTAATTGAAACTCATTGCGGTAACTTCAATAATACGGAATGGTATGCTTAGGATAAATCGTAATTTACTTTTTGCATCAATTAATTTTCTCCGGTGTATGACCTGCAGTGAAAGGACTGCCAATTAACTAAAGGGTAAAGATAGTACGATAATAGTCAGGCTCTAAAAATATCATGTCTGCATTGTGGCAGGCACGTTCCGGTCTTGTTTATAGTGTTTCAAATTATTTGATCAGTAAAAGTTGTGGAATTGAACAAACATCCACATGGTTTGAAATTCTTTTAATCATTTACAAGTTTTTTCACGACATTATAATTTAAGACAATATTTTTGACAAAGTATGCTAGAACTTTTTATATTTTTTTTAGTATTATTGTCTTTATGTCATTTTTTATTACTAGTGAGAGCAGTTTTAAAAAAACACACTTCTTATATAAATTTACGTTTCTTTAATTACGCCTCATATTTTACGGCGAACGATTGGTAGTCTTTGATCCTAACGATACGATGGAAATCTCCTATATCTTCTAAAAAGAAAATTTATTACGTGAAATGAATAACATTTTGCTGAACTTTAAAATATTTTGAGTGTATAAAATAAAAAAAACATTCATGCCTTAATAGTAGGAAAAATAAGCAATCCCAATTTTCTTTAGTGTCATCGATCTTTTTATTGAATGTTTGCAAAATTAAATGAAATTTACAGATAGGCACAATCGAGAAATGACAAGTACACTTTATATTGGATAACTTTTATCATCAAACTCTAATAAATTAATTAAAGTATTCATACAATAAAAGAATTGATTGTATAAAAAAATGTTGTTATAAAATTTGTTTACTAGGTATTACAGGTATGTTCTTTGCAAAATAAATTTAGGCTGATATACCTAGATAAATCTTTAATATCTCTTTCTTACGATTTGAGCTATTATTTTATTTCCCGCGAGTCATGGCTACAGTTTTTTTCCGTGCCTATAAAAGCAGTTGAAATGAAGTAGTTTCCATTCTCATACTATTAGCCTGGATTAAAATGTAATCTTACAATCAGTTTGCCTGCACATTAATTACCTTTATGAGCTTTTAAGAATGATACATTTTATAAAAACTGCTATGTTTTGCAAAAGCAACGTTTTTAAAAAAGTCTTTCACCGTTTTGAAAGATAACTAAATATTGGGCTTACATGAATATGAGCATAATGACTAGTTCAGATTTCAATAGACTCATGTCATAATGTGTCTGTAGTGTGATAATCTTATTCATGACCTTTTTTACGGCTATCAATCTTATTTAAACTAACGAAGCAAAATTTCAACGCTACTTCTTAATGCCAGTGAAGTATTCAATTGTTTTATTTTCAAAGACATTTAAAATAAAAATATCCGCCTCCTAATAGCCTATTGCGAAAGATTGAACGTGACAACGTTGAGATGTAATATATTTTTAACACGTTTGTAACAAATTTCATGGTAAATTACTGCCTACAATTAGTACTACAAAGACATGAGGACTAATAAATAATGAATAGGAATAACTCCTTTACTACCTGCTAGTATTTGAACACGTTAAAATGTTATAATTTATTGAGACGTTGTCAGTAAAATTTACGAAAACTTTTAGGTATAAAAAAAATATCAAAGTGGATCTGAATTCTTTGAAATATTATGATACTTTGTGATCATTAATACTCTTTAATTTACATTTTAAAAATAACAATAACCATAGCAATTCTTTAAGAACCATTTAATTGTCATGCATTTTCATTCAAATACATAAAAATTTAATAAATATAAACGATTTCTCATTGATTGCTTGAGAAGTAAACATCAAAATCCAAGCGAATAAATTAAAACCTACTTAACTATGTGTTTTGAAGATATGTCACAGTTAAAAAACCTACACAATAATAAAGAACACCAGATAAATTAACACAACTTTTCACAATCGCGCATAAAAAATGAAAGAGATCAATAACGCAAGAGATTTACGCATTTTCAGTAACGCACAAATAGGAGAAAAACATTTTCACATTTCAGTTTGCCAGAAAACGAGTTCACTAACCGTGTGATAAATAATCACGCGCTCGTCATTTCGAACTTTAGATAACAGTGACAAAAATCCAAAGGCCAGGTTGGAGTAACGGAATTATCCCGTCACATGACGTCCACCAACGGCCAAATAGGCTGACTGTGACGCACGGAAACAAATTTAAATCAACCATGACAATGTGCCGCGGATTTCGTTTCAAAAGATTTGTGTCGCCTCTAATAACGTAATGTCATTACTCTTGTCAATGTACCGTAGAGATAGCGTTGGATTATTACGCGTACTGTGCTAGTGATGTTTTTGACATACAAAAATAAGAATTTAAAGCTACTTATGACTGGGTTTAAGGTTCGTATTTCTAGCCAAGATAAACTATGGAACTTATTTGTTCCCATTAGATTTAAATATAGTATTGTATTTTGTCTTACAGTAACAAAGCCGGAACCTGTTAAAAAATTGTCAGAATGAATTGTAAACTTTTAAAAACTTATTTCGTGTATGCATTGGAACGTCTAGACGCAAAGCACACACCGCACACATTTATCGAGTGAGTTTCATAAGTCAACAAATCATTGACGTCTGCAGTTATTATTAGTGAGGCATGAAAGATTGAGTTTTTCATCGCTGTGACGGAGAACCACGTGGTGCTATGACGCGGGAAGTGCGCGGGCACGTCTAGGCGCGTGACGCGAAATCTCGTCATCGCAACAGCATAATATGAAATATTTCGCAACTATTTGATCATATCTAATGTTCGTTCTATGTTCGACATCAAAGATTAACGTGACTGTATATCAGGGATCTTGCAGATGAGAGACTTAAATAGCTAAGAGCTGACGTTCGGCCTAGAGTAGGTACCTACTTAAGCTTACCTATGCTTGATTTTGTTGTTTTATTTTACTTTGAGTTTTGTAACGCTCTAACTCGTTATTGCCTTATGTCAAGTATAAGTTTTAAGTCTAATGGTTGTCATAAATAAAAATGTACACTTTTATGACAATCCAAATAAAGAAATATAAGGATATAATAAAGATTTTCATTCTAATTTTAGTATAAATTATATGTAGAGACTGCCCAAGATATGAAAGATGATATGAGGGTTTTCGTAATTCTGGAAAAATCATGTCATCTTGCAATATATGCATTTAGTGTAAAATCGGACTAATCCAATAAACAGATTTTTTTCAGTTATTAAGTTTAAATCGTTAGAACCAACGCCAACATTGTTCTAAAAAAACATAGCGCCACACACGTGCTTGCAAACAATAGGAATGGCAATCTGAAAAACCATGGGTAATCGAAAGGCGATTGAATTTATTAAGTCCAATATAAACACAAAAACAAACAGTGATATTGAACAATAACGTTGCGGACTCACATTCAAAATACGGTGTGCCTGAAAAAAAAGATAATCCACGGAAAGCGCCATCGACAAAACACAATTTTCGCAAATTGACGATAAATGAAGTGTTACATCGCATGTAAGTACTGAAAGCTTTTGAAGCGCTCCGCAACTCGGATTTATTTAATCAGTAACTGCCATCATCACAACAGCTGGTTTTACGTTTTTTTAATATTATTTCATTTTCATAATATTCTACTGCACATTAATTCCACATAGTTTACTAGATGATAGGCTCGATAATGAGCCACTAGGTTGGTTCTGAGTAGAGGGCATGACTTGTAAAAATAACTAACATAAACGAAACCAGTTTTCTTTCGTCTTGGGTGGTGTTTTCAAAAAAACCTTCCTTGCTTCTTTTTCATTTTGTATTTTAAATTTATTTACACTACGGAGGTATTTAATAAATTATATAGCTACTCTTAATATGTTTTGTCCCATTCCATTAAACACATTCTACCAGTATGACAACTAAGGCCTTTATGTCGACAAACAAATAACAGCACGAAATAAATTCAGCGACATTAATTCAGCTAGGTCGTTAACATAGACTTGCCAATTTCTCTCCATTATTGTAGTGATCAACACAATAAATTCCTTTTAATTATCAAAATTAGATCGTTGCTTTCAATTAGGACAAGAATTTGATTTATTCAGCGCTTTGTTACCTCGGAAATTTATTTGTTAGATGTAGATATCAGAGCAAATTAATACCACTAAATAATCAGAGAATAATAATTACTAACTCAGACTGTTTTTGTCATGGATAATATAAAAATTCAGTAAAACTAACCTTTTAAGTAACGAATAAAAGCGTTATTTCGTTTAATTTAATCTGTACAAAAACCAATAGATTTGTTAAACAAAAACTACTTAATAGCTCCAAAATAAACTAATCATTAGTGCCTCGATCTATGTGCCGCCACGGAAAATACTTAACGTGTTACACTAATTTATTAGTCTCAATATGTATTACTCATAACGTTCAGTCTTTTTCCATACTCATTGAAATTGTAAAATAAATAATATGACATTGTATTTGTACCATATGATCATTATTACATTCAACAGATGCAACCGTGCTGTGGGCGGCCCGCAATTACTGGTACCACGATAATTTACAACGACAAATGGTAAGCATCTATTAAGGAATGCAAACATTTACGTTACACTTTGTGTCTGAATATAAAAATACCCTTTTACTGGGTTTGCGCTGGGCCATAATCTGAACGCGTGGGTATTATGCTCCCTCATAATGAGTGCATAACGAATTAAAAAGTACCTATGATTTAACTTGTGGATCTTTTTTTATTGTAGGTCGTACAATTTCGTTTGATTTAATAAACTCTGTGTTTATTATAGCTCAATACAGTGTTAACGTCAGGTAAATAACTTAATTTAACTTTTTAGGTAATTTTATAATCTTATTGCTTTATAAATAATTACAACTAAAAGGAACTTTACAAGTAATATATCAAAATCCGAAAAAGATAATTCATATTTTCCAGGAACTACGGACTTTGTACGATCGCTTCCTGATTTACGTTCAAATTTGTATCAAATATAATCTTCTCGAGCTGGGCAGATAACAAAAAGAGATTGGGATTTAATCCCGCTGTAATTTCCCGCAAATCCCTAACAAAGACTGGTATATTTCGTCGAAAATACGCATTTCGTACAACACGTAGTTACTGCTTATTGACTGTTACCGATCGAGTTTTTCGTTTGACTGCAATATTGAATATTGCATTTACTTAAGTTAGATCTGTTTGCGCGTCGATAGATCGCCAGACACGCGGCTTTTCACCTGTATATTTTTTGTTTCCACATAAATAGGTTTTTTACCTATTTTCAGTCAACTCTTCCAAATACGTAAGAGTTTGAGTATTATTGAATTCCTATACTAAAAAAGTAAATATATAAATGTAATTGGTTTGGTTGGTTTCTATTGCATTATAGAAATAATGTAATCTTTAGTGATATAATTTGTCTCACACTACATCATCATCATCAAGAAACTGGATCATCGAAATCTATATTTTTTTATCAAGTTGACAGTCGGAATTATATATACCAACATTGTACATATACACATTTTAAAGAAAGACCACAATAAGAAAAGACAAAACAACACTGAACAGAAAAGGTAAACAATGAATAAATATGAAACAAACCCTGGTGTCAAAGTTTTCAAACTGCCAGTCCGCCTCTGACGTGGTTTCCCATAATAACTGCCATAGTGGCAGCCAGGGTTTACAACTTACTAACGTGATCACCGAAGCATCTTTCTCTTGTACACTTCCTTGTGTGAAGTGACAATTGCTATCGAAATGTACACATAGTTATAATAAAGTTAGTATATTATCCATCATGCTATGTGATAAACCTTGCTACCTCATCGTTAGTTTTATTATTTCATAACATAGTGCGTTTATTAGTTTTTTTAATTCAAACCACTTCTGAAAATGACCACGATTAAGAAAGTGCCTAAAACCATAAAACATAGAAATATCCACATGGTTACACAACCGAAATTCATTGCAACGTTATGTTTTATAGGTACTCAAAGTCCAAGGCGAAGTTGTGCCAATAATTAATACTAAAAACCATTTATATTTCAGTATTAAAACGCCATTTGTACTGAAGGGTGTCCACGTGGCGAGCCACGCGACGCGCACGTGCTCGCTTCTAGACGAAACCAAAGCTCTCTTAATTGAATTTAACATAACCACTAAGACTGACTAGTACCTTGGTTTTTAATTTCAAACTCCATTTGTTCTTACAAATCATTTGCTTGCACGCGCTCTGTCAGTAACTGACAGGTTTTTTTTGTGCGCCAAATTTCATACATATTTTCATACAATCGTTTCTTACTTATATTTTATTGCATACAATTGTTTTAAATTATTCTTTTCTCATGGCTAAAATAAACGTCTGATACTAGCGACATCTATCGAGCTACAACCATACTTAATTCTTTTGGAGTTGCAAATAGTTGAGCCTAGATGGCATTAACTAGACACATTTGTACTAACGGCTACAGTTAAATTAAAATGTGTTTGGTCATCATACCAGTTTTTTGGTAATATTGGTTATATTTCGAGCCCTTATAACATTAAGGGACACAATATTCAGTTCAAATGATAACTTTTTCTGCTGCTTTTAATATCGCAAACAATATGAATACTTCAAAAGCAAAGGAGAACAAATAGGAAAACTGTTGAAATAACCAAACATATCAAATAGCAAGGCTTCATTAACAAGAGGTATACCTACTCGACAGAAAAAATATTTTGAGCTGGATTACTCAGTCCGTGTTGATGGCTAATATATATTCAGTCCAGCGCACCTGATTTTCTATGGGACAGCAAGCACCACAGTACCGATAAGCAATTTTCTTCAAAACGAAGTGTTAATAAGCCTTGATCTATATAGATAGAGATTGTACACAATTTTTTGTGTATACGAACATTCTGGTTGACGGCGAAACAGTGCGCCATTACGAAAAGGATTTATGTGCAAACGTCTCGGTTGGCACATTCTTAATAACATGCTTGGCAAAATTTACTACAAGCCCTATGCAACAGGTAACAAATTAGTATGTCTCTATTTAGTATGGGCGCTTTGTTTTTAAACTATGGGTTATTATACGGTGGAACGAACACGTAACATGCATTTAGGCATTACAGCCTATTTTATAAGGCGCACTTACATGAAAAAGAAATGAACTTTGGGAGCAAATCGTGGTTTTATTACTTCGCGTGACCGTTACAGGATACGTTTCCCGTACCAATAAATCGCTTTTAGTTGCGGCAGTCCAAAACTGTAATGACTCATACTACAGTAGTTTTGCTATTCATAAACATTTCGGCTTATACTGGCAGTGTGTGCGGAATGATTTTATTTGGTTTTGTGGTTCTTGACAAATATGTTTGTTACAAGGCACTCCGTTTTGTTATACTATTTATATATGTAGGCAGTTATAGTTGGTATATAGATACGTCTAAATGAAGTGTAAAAAAATAGTCTGCTTTGATAAATGGTGATTTGATAAACTTTGCAATAAGATCAAATTACATAATACCTACTAATTCAATTGAGTAATAAAAGATATAGAAGCAGCTCTAGATGTACTGTTTGCACATTAAAACACAATATTAACGTGTCATAAATGTTACAGTTACTTTGTGTTTTTTTATTAGTTTTGATTGATCTTATTTTGATTCTACTTTTATTGGCAAAATATACTCTAATCAATACAGTTTTAGTCCATTATTTATTATCATGATGATGATGATCATCAGCTCATTAAACGACCCCACGTGGGGGGGGGGGGAGGCACGAGCCTACCAGTATAGGTTGATAATTTATGAAATGTATTTTTATACAAATAAATTACATTAACCTGAATAACAGCATAACGAAACATTCATCCCTTTCATTATGTAAAAACTTTATCAAATTACATACGTTATTAACTGTGTATTTAAAAAAACTATAATACGACAATCCTACATACCCTTTTAATTAAATAAGCACTTATATGTAATGTGTCGTTAAACTTGTTAATATTGTCACTTACGGAATCACTTTTATGGAGGTGGTTAAATAATTAAACAAAAATTTTAAATAGATAATGGCGTTAAAAGCAGTTTTAACTGCCATCGAGATTTACACCCTTTTTATGACCCCTTTTAACTTTCATAGCAACTTTAGATAGTAAAGGCGGGATCAACTTTGAAAATATTTTGCAACTTTAAGAAGACTTTGATTGAAAAATGTTTAATGTCTCGGATACGTAGGTAGGCTATAATAATTTGAGTATCCTAGTTAAGGTATTTGAAACCTAATTACAATCTCAACATTGCCGCTAAATAATAAATATCTTAATCAGAAGAGTCTTAAAAAGAAGAGAATTATAAATATTCTTATCAACTGCTTTCAGAAGGCGTTAAAAGAGAGAAGAATTATTTATACATCCTCAACTAGTTTTTGAGACTTTGACGAGAAAGTATTTGTTGCCAATTATGCTATTAATTAGTTACCTGTAGTATATCCGCAACAAATCAGCCCATGGAAGTTCTTTGGATATTTTTTGATTCGTATATTTACATTGGTCCTCCAAATACAAAAGAAGTATTTAACGAGGAATCTAGAATTTCACTCAAACCCAGTGACGGAATGTATAATGTTATAAATCAGCGAAAATAATCCGAATAAGTGTTCCCACATTAAAAAGGTTCCACACTTGCTGACGAGTTGTTAGGTTGTCACATTTTTCATTCAAAAGCTTATAGGAAAGGAGAGTGCTTATAGTTCTTAAATTACAGACATTTGTGTGCATGAACATGCCTGTTTGTATTGGCCTGGGTGTTTTCTATGTATGCATGTATTTACAAAAAAAAGTATAAAAGTATCTTTATCTGTTGTTCAGAACCCATATTATAGGTTTATGCTTAGTTTGGGACTAGATGGCGCTGTGTGTATGTCAGTGGATATTTAGTGATCTTGTGCTGACAATAATTAAAAACCCAATACCATAAAACTCATATGAATATTTAATCGCTCTTTTGTTCAAAGATGCTGAAGCAATTACAATAAAGTGAGTTAATTGGTATTTACTTTGCACCCCAGCATAACATTTTAAAGGAGTTGTGCTTTGTCTGGGTTTTTCATTAATTATCTGGGATCCTACTTTGTTGTGTATTCCCTAATTATCTGCCTTGTGCCCTGCACTTTCCCACTTATTAGATTCTCTTAAATTATGTATAAGAAAAATAATATAAAAATTTTCGTATTCCCTAACTGACTTAATTTTTAACGGCAAATCACCCTTGCATTAGCAAGGGTTCCACGCTGACATCCATTTCGGGATTTTGAAGGTGGCTGTGTTTGTGCAAATCAATCAAGGGTTGACCCCGTGTTCACGTCATTAATTGAGGGATAAGTCTCTTAATAAATTTGGGGTGGCCGAGCGATTCACTGGCATTGAACCTGAGGCAAGGGTTTGCGGTGAGTTGCTTGAAATGTAAGTTATTATTGTTAAAGATACAACAGTTCGCGTTTTATTCAAGTCAGATGCCCAACCAACCAGTGCTTCTTAGCTAATAATTAACATACTTCGCAAATAATGATACAATACGACGTATTATTATAACCAATTGTTAAGGTACCTGGTCAGAAGTTTCGGAAATTAGACTGATCAAAATGTGTTTCCCAAATGAGAAAACGGGAGTTCAAATCCCGCTTCACGATTTAACGGTATTTATTTATATTAGTAAATTATATTAATAAGTAGGTAGATAAGTTTTGCATTGTAAAAATAGATATCAGATCTCATGTAGAGCCAAGCTTCTGAATCTACACGGCCTAACTTTACCGCACTAAACTTCAAAAAATTATTCGTATCAGTAAATGGTCGTCTTGCAACATTTTACATGTTTTTTTTTGGCGGGATACATTTATTACGAAAAATATAAAAATACTCTTTTCATTCAAAGTGATTTGTGTTATAAAGTTTTAAAGCACACAGATATTGTTAAAGGTTACCGAACTGTAGTCGTAAAATACACTAAGTAGGATCCTAATGGTTCACAGTATGTGATTTATGAATAATTAAGTGTTGAAATTACACAAGTTTTAACTGCGTTTTCACGTCTTTACTTAATCGTTAATTTATATACAAAATTAACGGAGTATTACTTAAGAAAAAAGAATGTTATTTGTTTCTTCACCGCTACAGTACAATATTTATTTAGAGATTCATGTATTCGGATTTGCCGCTAACAGTTCACTGATTGTTTTTACGGTTGCACGCCGTACTTAAAAAGGTTTTTTGTGTGTAAAGATATCCTGACGCATTCACTTACACCCACACACACAAGTGTGATCGCGCACATTATTTTCACATTTAATATGAATACTCAGTGAAGTATAATCCGCAAAGTTTAGCCGAGTTCCAGGGAAAAATTCCCGAAACTACTGCGTGGAGCGAAATTCATAACGCGCTTAGCAGTTCGGCTCACCTGTCTCGTTATACTTCGGAATTTTTAAATTAAATTCCTGCCCACCGCCGACTCGACAAAGTTGCGAATTCTTAAAATTCGGCAACGTAATTAATCTTTCGATTTAAATATACACACAAAGACGAGAGTGGACCCTTCCGCTTTGAACAATGGGAAGTTTCGCGTAGACACAACTATGTGTCAAAATCGTTTGGGATTGATAAGTGCAATATTATCATTAAGAGCTTCTCAAACTCAAATAAAATGGTGGTATTGAGACAACTTCTCGTGACGATTGAAATCTAAATTCAATAAAACCAAATAAAAGACACTAATCAGACTGAAATAAAATACGCACGAACAAATATTATATGATAGTGTTTAAGTAATTCGTCATCATTGCAGCCTAAAATGTGCACTGCTGAACGAAGACCTACCCTATTGTATCCCCTAGTAAAATTACCGTGTATAAGAGACCTAACTTCTGTTGTCTCGGATAACGGGCGCAGAGCAGTGTTGACAGAAAAATAATGACTACCTACTGTTATTTATTTCCGTCAAAATCGCTTCTGTCATGGTCAGATGTAACACTAAGTTACATCGTGAGCGCACAGAACGTCCTGTCCACTTGTAGCATTAAAAAATATTTCTACGCGGACTGATCCCGAGCAGATAACATTCATCTGCTACCCGCCACCAAGTCATCTGTCCATCTTAGGTACAAGTAATGTGATTTTAATCATCAATCAATCAAACAACCAGCATTTGATATTTACTTTCAGGGTACATCTTGGGTAAAGCCAGGCTATGGCGAGATGGAACACAGCATAGCTATGGATATAAAGGATATATATATATATATTTGGATATAGTCTCCGTTACCCACCACCGGCCCCAATGGCGAGTCATGTGTTGTGAACACATGACTACATTTTGTAAGAGAGTACGCAGACTATATGCTAAATGTAAGGAATATTAGGCTGTGAATCCTGGCTGCTTTTAACGACTCTTGTGGTGTAATTGATTGAGTTGTCGGCTGTTACACCAAAGGTTCCGGATTCGATCGACGGGCAGTACAAACATTTGTGTACATTAACATGTCTGTTTTATAGGTAGATAAAAATATATATAAGTATGTTTATCCGTTGTTAAGGTAATGTAATGAGTAGGTAACTCATATTACAGGCTAAATGCTTAGTTTGGGAATAGATGGCGCTGTGTGAATGTCAGAGGATATTTATTTTTCTTAAGCAAGAAGGGACACTGGATTAGAATTCTGCATCCTCCTTTGACCGACCACTACGAGGTCTTTGAGGTCACTGGTTTTTGAGTTGTGTAGTCGTCAACCAACGCGGTTGACGCCAAGCCATCGAACACTCGTTTCATGTATTACTAACCCTTTGACCGCCAATGACGCCTTAAGGCGCCATACACAATAGATTTTCTATAATGTCTGGATTCCTGGCGTTCAATGGGTTAATGGTAGGTAGATAGGTTAGAACAGATACAATTATTTAATAGATAAATGATATGCGAGTTTCCATTACAAATACGCATTATCAGTAGGTGTTAACTAATGTATTAATTAATAGCCCTTAATTATAAATACAACAGTAATCAATTACCCTATTATGTATTATTGTGCACAAATTATCTTACCTCTAATTGTCATTTAATTAATATCTACTTGAACATTCCACGAATTATTAAGTGCAATTTAGAGGCGTGATGTTATTAAATTTAGCACGGAGCTAAGTACTTCCTGTATTAAACAAACAAATTACTAATTAATTTTAGCGTAAAATTAAACTCTACGCGTAGCTCCACCTAGCGGCGTACCCGATAACTAATCGTTGAAATTCGTCGCCGCATTTATTATGATCTTTCGGTTTTAATAAATACACTGGCAAGAATGAAACGCAGTTTATGCCTTATTAATGGACGGGCCGTGGTGACGTTAAATCTCGTAATTAATGCAGGTGCGCGCGTCTCGAAACTTGCCGGCGTGATCTTTGCCAATTATCGGGAATTCGCTTTCAGTTACACGTTACCAAAGAATTTGTTGTACTTTTATTAATCATACTAAAAGCCCGCTTTGTCGTGATACTTCTTTAAGTAATGGAGACAAGTAATGGTTTCCTTTTCCATCTTTTATGTTAAGTAGTATATAGGATTGTTATAGTATCATTGTTACCTATATCTAACTAATATTTTTTTGTTTTTTACTCATTGATTTTAACAAGTTTTGTCATCTTTATTTCTATCATAAAGAGTTATTCTGTAAAGAATCCACCGCCATTGTGCCTATTATCTGTAAAGTACCTATAAGAAAAAGCATTATAAATCACTCCCGCTATTAAACCACTCGCCGAACTTCGTGCACATCTACAAGAAAAGTTCTAAAGTGATTTAAACTGGAGTTTCCCATCTTACAAGCAATCGTGTTGAATGAGAATCGTGCGGTGAAGTATTGCCAACGTCACTCGCTAACGCTACGTCTAAAGAGCTATCTCACGAAGAGCCGCAGTCTGCGTCAGCAAGGTAGCACATGGAACGCACTTCTGGAGTGTGTTATTGATTTTCACCGCCCGGGGGGCGTGGCCAAATCTGTGCGAAAGGGATCACACTATTCCCTCCTCATTAAATCAGAAGAAGAGCCACCGATTTGCTCTGTACAGTTTCTAATTAAGGATGTACCCATTAACCAACCAACTATTTAAAATAGGAAAGCCTCACAGAAAAACATTTTCGCAAGAATTATGGGCGTCGAAGTTGCGTTGTCACAAGTTGTACAAGTATATCGGATGACATTATTTTAATCCTTTTAATCACAATAACTTGAGTGAATGCTTCAGGTTTAATGTTTACATCATTAAGTTGTGGCACAAATCATAACTTTGGGTTAGGGAGGCTTTATTACCCAACTTAGAGTTAACAGTTGAATTAATTACTCGATGCGTATAACGTTTCCAAACTTTTCTGGCGCAAACGAAGCGTCTATTTTATAATATTTTCAATTCTAACAAATCGTTAATATGACATATTGAGAATTCAAACTAAATTCAAAACAAATAGTAGCTAACTGTTTGTTAGTGCCCGTCTCAATTCTATCCATTACACACCTTTATCAAAGGTAATGGCGGAAGAAATTTGTGAGAAGGAATGACAATCCACACAGATATCATTCGGCATACATGGGAAATGTGCAAGCATAATGTCGTCTAATAAATTTCATTTTTACTTTTGAACTTCTTTAGATTTTAATTGGTGAGTGAAAGGACTATATTCAGTACAGCGCCATCTATCTGATCGTGCGAAAACTTTTCCTATCATACGTATTGACAGCGCTCAATTTATATTATATCAAAATAACCATTGTCTGTAAGAATAGGCAAAATACGCCATTACCGAGGCGGGATGTGTCAACAGCCCGGATGTTATTAGCCACCATTAAAGTGCCGCGAGTTCTGAGTAAACTGGCTCTGAGTGCGTCACTGGGAAATTAATTTGCCGCTAAGCTTTTAATTCTGTTTGCAAATAGCGACCTTAGAGTGTACTGGGAAAGCGGGGAATAGTTGGTGCGAAGTTACTTATTCGAGATGCGCTTTTGTTTTCATTTGAAAGTCATAAAACAATTCTACAAACTTATTAAAAAACAATATATTTATATTTTTTGGAATGACATTAGGTATGGAATAAATTCTTGTAATTATTAATTTGTAACACCTGCTGGCATAAGGTTTAGCACTTGGAAGCAATCACAATTATCATGAATCTTTCAAAGTCAAATACAAACATCTTCCAATATCAAAACATTCAAACACCATATAAAGCTTCTAACTTTAACAAGACTGTTTTACAAATCTGTTTGAAATTGTATGCTTTCTAAATCCTCTGTCAATTTATTGATGGACAAAATTGAGTTGAGTGGCATAGATCGTCCCAGTAGCATTTGAGTTCAGGGGGTCAGGGTTGGCGGACGTAATCGTGACGCGGCGCGCGTCGCGTCGGGAATCACAATACTGGCTTACAATCCCGACACCGAATCTACATAAGGACGGATTACACCTTACGAAACTTTGAAAGGACCCCCTGGTAAAACCAAAATAGTCAGTAAAGTTAGCTTATGAAAGAAAAAAGCATATATAGTCGAATTGAGTAACCTTCTTTTATTAAGCTGGTAAAAAAATTAAGCCAAATGGCATTTTAAATAACCAATTAAAAAAAGAGAGTTAAACTTATAATATCGCGTATGATCGATTGCAGTGGATTTTTTTTTCATTATTTGTTTTTCGAGTGCTTGTAATTAAAAAGTAAAAAGTCCTTAATTTGCATTAAGGATTTTTCGTTCGCAAATAAAAATCACAGTGAAGTACTTAACTTTTAACGTAATCTACTTGTATTGTTCAAATATATTCTCTCCAACTCTTGGTATGAATCTTACTTTCGGTATAGGTACGTAGAACCGGCTTTGCAAGCTAGAGGCACTATCCTATATGCGCGGGAATATAGTTTCTTTCCTTGAATATTACTTCTGGAAATACTAAAGCGTTTTCATAAAGTCGCCCTCTCAAAGGACTCGCTCCTATTATGTTCCGTCAGTAAATTAGGTTACTATCGAACATCTTCAGCGACTTTATTGCAAGAATCAAAGACGATTTTTCCTATTATTCCGTCTCTTACATTATATAAAGCAACTTCTACATTAAACTGAACAAAGTGATCTTACATGAATTAACCAATTATTACAATATTGCGCTTTCAATTGTTTTATGTACTTTATATTTGCACTTTGTTGTTAATGTATAAAAGGAGTACTGTAGTGCTTATAAAGCCTTTAGTAATAATAACTTCTGGAAAGATTATACATTTAACATAAATATTCACTGACATTTACATAGCGCCATCTAGCCCAAGTTAATCGTGAAGCTTGTAGTATGGCTTTACTTAACAACGGATAATATATTTATATATCTTATTTTTTGTAAATACATACATATTATAAAGAGGAAACACCCAGACCAACACAAACAGACATGCTCATGCACACAAATGTTTGTAATGCCCGGGGGTCGAACCCGGATTTACAATTTCAATACAATAGCAATAGCAACGTTAAATTTAGAATCAAAAGAATCAAAGGCAATTTTAGCCATTATTTGGTCTCGTAAGCATGTCATTTTTACAAAAGAAAATACAAACGATGATACAATTGTATTGTCTGCAGTATTGTCTTATTTTCCGTTGACCGCTGACTCTGAATGGAAACGGAAAATTATTAGCCGAATGGATATCAAAGCTGGGAATTTCACCCGTTACTTACCGAGTGTCAAAGGATCACAATTTTCAATTTGTGTTCAGCTCAACAATAGTCGTTTAAAACTTGGGGCAAAAAAGTAAAAAGACGGCCTAACTCAGCACAATCAAGACTTCAAGTGCAGAAACATAAATGAAACCATTAATTATCCGCGATCCCAGTTATTCTTCCCTCCTGAGCCACCCCCACGCCACTCCCCCCTTTATATTTTCTCTGTCGTTAATTTGTCGAAAGTTAATTGAAGGGATATTTCTGACCTAAATAGCTTATGCCGGAGAAATCCTGTTGAGTGTTCTTAGAACCATAACAGGATCATCTACACTTATTTTTACTTTGTCTTTTGTGTTACTTACTGTAGGGTCGCGTAGGTTATTATCTTTGTAATTTTATAATTTATTACGGGAAACACATTTCGATAGAATTAATGTAATGGTTCACATAACGTAGTAACGTAGTAGTAGTCGTAGTTAAATTAAACTGAGCAATGTATATACAAAAAAAAACCTTTTCAATTTCATCATCATTTCAAAACCTTTTGGTCTCTGTCGTTTTTATAAGGCGTTACAAATATCTTATTTCTTATTACGTATAGATAAAATTCTTTTTATGAATCGAGATGATTATTTAAATAATATAACCATTAATTTTACATTATACCAATACAGTCTATAACTACTAGCACTGCTGCAGCACTTATTTATTATTAATGTACATTATAACGAAATCTATAGAAAGTTAGCGGTTATACTTACTGAAAATTTTAAAATACAATACGTTATTCCTATTCTCATAGATGCTAAAATGAGGGCATTACACAAGCGCTATTACGATGCTTAATTAAACCTTTTTAAAGTAACATTTTTCGCTTGAGAGTTAAAAAGGTCACGTCATCTGTGGTGCAGGATTGACGGCGCCCGCCGCGCATTGTTTTGGTAAACAATAGCAAGCCGGAGTCATTAAACCACCTCCGATGTCAGGGGTTGGCGAGTCTTGACGTTTTAAACCGAAATTTTATTGTGTTGAGCCACGTCGACTGTGGCACGAGTTTGCAGCAACCCGTTCATCGGTAAACATTTTTTAATGTTGAAAGAAGCATACGCGCAAGATGATCATTTGAAGACCTGACTTGTCATTAGTATGTTACTTGTCTCATAGATGTCTCTCATGATAGAAATCTTGTTTTATTAAAATCTAATGGTATACATGATTTTGTCATTTAAGGGCGCTGTAAACTATCGTCCTGTCTACTCGTAATGTTCAGAGAAATTTGTGTAATCAAATAACGACAGATTTGAATAAAATACCTGCTGTCTAATGTATGTCATTAGAATGATGAGTTTAGTAAATAATGTAGGCATTACTCAAGATATAAGTTTTACTAGTGGTAGACTCGGTACTAAGTCGTCTAGGTAGGTACTACCAATACAAAAATCGTTCTGTGGAATAGGAGTGTTTTGCACTTCTGTATCTCGGATGAGGGCACTAGCTAGTAAATTACCGAGTATAAGAGACCTTACATCTGTCGTCTCGGGTAACGGACGCAGAGCGATGTTGACGGAAAATAATGACTATTGTCCTTAGTTTTCTTCAACACTGCATATGTTATGGTCAGGCGTATCACTCACCATCAGATGACAGCACTGACTGCCCGTTCACTTATAACGTTATAACATTAAACAATATATGGAATAAGGCTCGTAACATGATATGCTGATTTCTTTTCTATGTTTGTTGGCCCGTGGAACATTAAGACGAAGCTATTTTTTTCTGAAGCGTTTTGTTTTGTCAATTTTTTTTCGGTCCATACTCTACAGATCGCTTTTATATCACAAATTAGTTAGATGTTCGCAACCGAAAAAGCTATTGACCGTGCACGTGACGATCTTTCGCAAGTCATCACGTGAAACGTTTATATTAAACGAATCCGAATTCCCACTGAATTTTTCTAAAATACCAACCTCTATTGCAATGAAAATAGGACTCGATTTCCAAGCTAAAATATTCATAGCTCTATTAGTTCGCGGTGCAGTTATAAGAGGAATACACTTTAATGATCTCTCGAAACAAACCATTCACGCTTATTTAAATGCCTGGCATCAAAATAATGCTTTATGTAAAGCTGATAGATCAAACAATCTTCCTTTCTTTAGCCTTGAAGAATGCTGTAATTAATCATGTTATAATATGGTGATGGATGTAAATAGTCCTGAATTTTTTTATGATATAGAACAAAAAATGAATGAAAAAAATATTGAATTGAAATTTATCTTATTTTGGGTATTTTGTTTAATTTAGTGATGCAAAGATACGAGTAAATACAAGTTCATACTCAATACTTTACAATAAAGTATCTAGTAGGTATATATTAAAAGTATTTCGCAAAAATATTATGTTAATGAATCT
Organism: Leucinodes orbonalis; assembly: GCA_019425675.1. Lineage (NCBI taxonomy): Eukaryota > Metazoa > Arthropoda > Insecta > Lepidoptera > Crambidae > Leucinodes > Leucinodes orbonalis. Next base: position 2,771 of record PQWD01004666.1, on the reverse strand, counting down.
ATAATTTTATTTATTTATGGTTCGACCTTCAAGTTCCTTCCCAGATACAAGTGCGTGTGGGAAGACAAAAATGAAAAATACCATTAAAATAATGACAATATCAACCAGTTCGTCTGAAAATGTAACAATGAACGTTTAGATTTCGGTCACAACACAAACCACTCTCTGTTGGCCAGACTCTGAAGCCGATTAAGTGTCAGTCTATTTGGTTAATCCAGCCTGCACCTTAAATTCTAACCTATGGGTAGAATGGGAAGATAAGAAACCTGTATCCCCACCGTTGTATAAATAAGCATTCATTTATTTGAATAAGGCACCTACCTCTGAACCATGCGAAGGTTTGCAATAAAATCTGCCTCAAAAAATAAGCTAAGAGGCAAACATTTGATTTTTAAGGGCCGCTACTAATGCAGGCGTCTTTCAGCAAATGTTTCCTATATGAATAAAGAACTTGATATATTTTTGCAAGAACTGATCGAGTAAATATCGATCCTTGACGAGCAATACAGTATTGAGTAAAAGTATCGATACCTCAATGGTATCATTTCACATTTCATTGGTAAGAGTTATATGTCAGTTTTAATATAGATATTAGATACCCAGAACAACATTTTGACTCGTAGTTCCAAAAATTCTTTAGCTATCACACCTTTCGTTAGTTTTCGATTGAACGTTTGGTGTAAAACTTGAAGTCAATTCTTTACTACGAATTTTTACTAAGGTAAAAAGGTCTATTTCTTAACTTGTACAATAAATACTTTACACGTGCCCTGGAGAGTAAGCAGGCAGCTTTATCGCTGTTTATTCTCACTTAGTATAATACCGGTAAGTACTCCTGAAATAAGTAAGAAAATTATTGTTCGAGGACGTATATATTTCTTTTTTGCTGAAGCAGTAATTATCTATGCAACCTCATGAGCTTTGGCCATCGGCTAACATCTGCGTCGGCTCTGGATCAGCGTGGCCCTCAACTTATACAACAATAAGGTTGCAACGATGAACAGTAATTTGTGTACATTATTACTACACAAAATTATTCTGTATACATATATTAATATCAATATTATTAAATATAAGTAATAGATATATTTATAAGTAATAAATATATATTATAAGTACATAAAACATAGTTTAGTATATCTTTGTCTATAAATACATGATGCACATACAAAATTACATATATTGAACGACCGCTGCTAGCCTGAACATAGCTTATCAATCAAATAAGCAGCAGCGGTTTTCCCGGAAAATATGACATTGGAACCTTCAAGAAAAGAGCGTATTCCTTCCTAAAAGGCAAGCAACGCACTTGCGCACGCAACGGTGACACTTCTGGTGTCTCCGTGTTTATGGGCGGAGATAATCACTTTCCATCAGGTGACTCTGCTCGTTTGCCCCTATAACATAAAAAAAAAAAATACCTTTTCAATTGAGCTTTAAACAAGTTTTCTCAATAGTAACGCTGTACTTATTGATCTTATTGATCAATGCCTCACCCACACTGTATGGATCTAGGAAAGTTGTAGCCTATTAGTTAACAACAATAGTCGTTCCTTCGATGATAACTGTACTCACTTGTAACCTATAGGTTAGTATTTTTTAAGTATGTTATTTACATTAAATTCTGTTTTACTTTAATTTGCTAAACTGCTTCCATGTCAGCTGTGCTTGTCGTGCCAGTTTGTAATTAAGGCATCACTACTTGTTTGTATCGCTTACGTATGTATATTGTCAATGTAATAAATGTATGTCTTGTAAACTGACCTAAATAAATAAATAACCCAAAGTAGCGGCGACTAGTAACGTTTCTTGGAAGCACGCGAGTATTTTATGTAGGAAAAAACCTGAGCAAGTAGGTATGTTTCATTTCCATTGTTACAACACTACTTGTTTAATTAGGGTCTAGAGTGTTACTCATGTGTGTACCACTACAGATTAAAAGATATTTAATATTTTCATATACAAGTAAAAATGTAAGTAGAATCAAAAAACTATATAAAAAAAAATCCGTCAGACTGCACCGGCCAGTGGCCGTGTACGGAAATGCATCAGTTTTCGCCATCGTAATGAATTCCGCGAAAGTTTCCAACTCCATCAATTATTATTCAAAACGTTTTAACTATTTTTCATTCGCTCGAAACGGTGCACGGTGTTGATTGAACAGTGTCATTTCAATCAACTAATACCAAACTGTTATGTTAAATACGAAAATATTGAACAATCCCAAATTTTTATGTCATAGATATAAAACTTTTTAAAATAAATATAGAGATTGAAATGAAACTTTTGCCTTAATTGACTTTGGTTTAATCTACCACCTAAATCGTCCCACTGCAGGGCAAACTGCCTTTCAGGCACACAGCATGGCTAAAAGGGGATTGAACCGTAACTTTGTCTACAGGTCTAATCGGCTTACGGGTGTTAACTCTTCTAAGATAAACCGCGACCAACGGCTTTACGTGCCCTAAAGCACTGAGGAACTCTACTCATAGATATTTTTAGGTTAATCGACCAATGAACGATCATCATTGCAATGGTTGCTTAACTTAGGCGTTCATAAAATAAACGCATTGGCTGCTTTAAGAAGATTTTGATTACTAGCTGAAGTAATTAAATCAAATATTGTGAATTTCAATGATTGTTTTCGTTTCAAAGTCAAGTCAAAATCCATTTATTCAAATTAGGCTTACCAAAAGCACCTCTGAACGGCAAAAATACAATAAACAAAATATTTAAATAATTTATTAACTATCACAAACATTTACCTTATT
>PQWD01004665.1:0-27601 GCA_019425675.1 Leucinodes orbonalis | reverse complement strand
CTTGGTAAGTTATTTTTTTTTATTCAATTATAGATGGATACATTACTTGTGGCTTATATAGAGCTTTTACTCTTAACCTCTAGGATTCCAGACACAATAGCAAATCAATTATTTCTGTTGGATATATCCGTCATACGGTTAAATGGTAAAATTCTTGAATCATAGAAACTATGATCGCAGGTTAAATAATATCGGAGTAATCATCAACTTATTAAGTCACACTGCAGGTTACAGACCTTAACAGCCGCTGTATAACTATGGACAGATTGGGATCCACAATAGAGATACAATGCTGATAGTTGGGTGTTATCTTCTTAGCGTATCGACGAAAACATATCAAACCGTAGAAGCCCAAATGCTAGCTACGGTAACAGCGTTGTCGGCAAATGACATGTGTTACAATTGCCATTAAAAAGTTATCTATCTTCTTGGTGAATCAAATTTTAGCCTGCAACGCCCTAACTAACTGGAGAAAATCGCATAAAGTTACATTGCACAATGCGGTATCCCTGGATTCCAACTCACGACACCGGATCACGCAGCGACCCAAAACCAACTACGAACCGCCTGGCGGGTTACAACCCAAACATCCCATAGCCACGCCTGGACCTGCAGTGGGACTAACACACGGCCGCGTACTTATAAACTGTTTTCATAAGTTTGTAAGTTTATGCGAATTGCAAACACTTCCTACTTACTCATTCGAATGTAACGCGATATTGAGGTCTTATTATTACGATATTTCTGAAACGCAACACTAAGACAGACCACAATAGAGCCAATAAATTTATCGGCACTTCCTTGATAACCATTTTCGTGTACTAGCATATAATTTAATAGGATACGAATTTTGCCATTGGCAAAAACTTTGTTAAACTTGATAGATACAGAAAAGCACGATATGTAAAAAACATACACTCAAAAAATTTGCTGTCTGCTTGGTTGCTATATTTGTACACAAATTATTATTTATAGATAGTATATCGAGGTACTGATGGCATATTGGAGCTGATGAGTTAAAGAGCTATGCCTTTGTTATGGCAAGCGTAAAACCCTATAAGCAAGTTTAGTAAGTGACCTTTCTGCCCTAATGGACCATCATTTGCGGAATAACGGTAGATTTCAAATGAGCTGATTGTACCGAAAAATCTGTAAAAAAGTGAACTCTTACCTGGGTTTAGTGGTGGACAGTGGATAGAAACATAACCAATAATTTAATATAAGACTTACTTATATTAAACTACCTACCTACTTTGCATTAATGCAATGTGTATGTGTTATTGATTACCACCTGGCTAAACAAAGGGGAAACGTAAACCCATTTAAAATAAAAAAGAGGTTTAACTATACTTTTATTAATTGAAAATGAGAATTTTGATATCATCAGTCACGGTTTTCATTTGAAATCATAATATTAAAGTGATATATAGTGATACAATATCCTACTGCACGCTGACCTTGCAAAGCCTACCGTTGCGAATCTAACCATTAAAATTGTGGCACAATTATTTTTAATGAAATCGGAAAATCGTCACGTCATTCTGTCTGTGCAATATTAAATATGATGTAACTTTGAATGCTTAACAAAACACTATACTTATTTCATAAAATTTTGTCTGAAAGCCTTCAGGGCAGGAACTTTTTTATGACGACGACAACAGTTCATTAGGAAGGTTTAGTTAAAAGAAAAAACAATAATAATTATAGAGATTTCAAAAATATGTGCATATCAATGAGTATATAATACACTACGTTTTAGTGGATACTAATGTCCCTATTTAAAAATAAAAAATTAAAATACATACTTATTTTTACATAGGAACACAGCTATTTGGGTAATTTAGCAGATAAAAAACTCCTTGTGTAGTCTGTCATAAAAACTACAAGGTTCAAGATGCGTACATGTTGTTGTTATTTTGGCAAAAAAATCTTCATAATGCCAATATTTGATCCACGATTATAATCACAACTCGTTGTAAATACATTAGGCACACATGAGCCCATTTGATGTCATTGCACACATTATAAAATTTAATGGTTCCGTGGATTATGGCAATTTAAATCCGTTGAACCCTAATATATAATTGTTGTCAAATCTAGCGATTTGTCGTAGTTATGGCATTTATAATCATGCTATTGTTTTGATGCCGCCATCCGAATCATTTCCGCGACTGTCAAATAAGTTTAATCCGTTTCTTGGGATTCATGAAGTATTTAATTAAACACGAGTTAGATATGGTGCGGTAAAAACGAATGTCTGCTTTGCGTATGAACACTGATGTAATGGTTCAAGTTTTTTGATTCTTACTAGACTGAATGCGAAATGCGAAATTAAAGAAAAAGTGATATTTAATCAAAAGTCAAAATATTTTAGAATCTCGAAGTTTATAGTACACATTTTACATGGGAGAAATTGATAGTGCGGTCGAGGCATTCCACTGTTTTATTGCCTTCTCAATAAAAAAATAATAATGTACCATTCTTTTTTCATTTAATCCAATCAACTTTTATGTTTTCCTTTATTTAAAAAAACTTACCTTTTTAAAAATATTTTGTATTTTTTTACTCATATCAAGTTGACAGAATTCCCGCACGCGGCAGATGTAATACAGTCTGTAATGGCTGATACAAATGGCGGTAATGTCACCATGATGGGGCTGTTCCGGCTCCGTTGTCACTGCTGCCCTTGGAACACAATAGTCAAGGTCACACACGCTGTTAGTTACTAACTACTAACGAAATCCTGGCCAAGTTACTAGAAAAATCTATGATTTCGCCTAATCAGAGATACTATTAGAGTCGTATTTCTATGCTTATGTGCTTCCTATATCGCTAAATAAAGACAGTAGAGTGATAGTTCGTGTACCAGTCATTTCTAAAGATCTTCGTAGTCTTATTGGTTCAAGGGTCGCAATCGAAAGACGAAAGATGCGTATTTTTTTCATTGAACAGGACGCAAACGAGCATACGATTCACCTCATGGTAAGTGACACCGCCGCCCATGAACATTTGCAAGACCTCAAGTCTTAGAAATGCGTTGCCGGAAAATATATAATATAATTGTATCCACTCATTAAATAAGTCATACATAATATAAAGAAAATTGAGCGACAAACGAAAAAAAAAGATACCTATTTTAATTTATAAAAGTTTCTTCGTTGAGGTACGGAACCTTAAGCGATCAATTCATTTATGATGATTCACACATGATCAAATATTGGCCGTTATCGATTTCATTTCAAACCCCACAATTGCACCTCTATCAACCTGTATATAATGACTCGTATCAGCCTTATATATAACTAATATCATACTCCAGCCTGATAACCAAGGTCTTTCAATTGGAAAGATTACGCAACATATCGCTGGCATGATCGGCTATTAAAGTATCAGCGCTGCTCCTGTCACAGTATCGCGTATCAAGTGACAGCCAACACCGGATTATGTAAACCTGGAACAGGTTCCGTCGGGATGGAACTGGGTCGGCGAGCTTTCCACGGCGGTCCTTACCCCCATTCACAATGAAAGGCCTTATAAAATTCCTTAGTAACTGATTTTAGTTCTTAGCTGAAAGAATATAAGGCACTTTTCAGGTTATCGGTAGTAATAATACGGCCTGTGAGAACGTTTAGTATATCGGGGTTTTAAAAGTTCAAAAGTAAAGTGACTTTTAAATAATAATGAATTTAAGTAATTTTATCATACTAACTAGTGCGAGTTCATAATCAAATTGACATAATATACTTGTCGTAGTCATTTTATCCTAGATGTAGTAATTACAATGCATACAGTATCTTAACTATTCCTCAGCAACTATATAATTATTTAACTTTTAAGGCTTTACGAAAGTAAAGTCCCTTTAAGTGTCAAATTTCAAGGATTCAATTCCCACCCAGGGCATGAACATGTATTGTATTCAATAAGCTATAACTTAATTTTTACATTATTTTTAGTGTGATTTTAAGGCATTAAATTCAAAAACAATATTTTACTCTGTCTCTGGTATTTGAAATATTTTATTCAAACCTTTTTTTAAATACCTAAATTTTTTTTATTCAAATCTTTAAAATTTTATTCAATGTAAACTTCCTGTAAAATTTATACCATTTACAGAAGCCCTACAGAACTCGACTATAGGAAACTCAGCTCACACTCGCTTCTGCCAATCGCATACTTGTCTCGCAGCCGTCTGACTTCCGTCAGTTTTTTGTCAAATCTCACCGAAGCCTGCGCGGCAGGTCCCGTTGCCAGTTTCCATATTCCGCTTACACTTTCCCTGCTCCCACGCAGAACAAGTGCGAGGACCTCACATGATGTGATTGCTATCTCATTTCACATGCAATATGTGCTATGCTTTACAATGTGAATATTATAATACATTCGAATTTTGAATGCAATACGTTTGTTATGTTTTGGTTATGTTGGTAGTGCTTTGCGACAGCGTCCGTTTTTTTTTTAATTTTGGCCGTCACTTTTGATTGGAAGGTCTGCTTTTATGGCAATGCTATAGTGACTACTTATAGTATAATTTATGGATTTTTAAAAACCGATTCCAGAAATTCTACTAAACGTAAACTTTGTCGATGAACAATAAAAAACTTAAGTGAAAAAAATAATATTTTTGCATATTTCCTTCAGGGTTTTATCTTCTCAATTATTATATAGCTAATATAACTAATATCATCATCATCAGCTCATTAAACGTCCCCACCGAGGGGCACGAGCCTACCCGTATAGGGTATTAGGCCTTAGTCGTCCACGCGGCCCAGTGCGGATGGACGACTTCACACACAACCTTCGAATCTCTTCGCAGGCGTGCATGAAGTTTCCTCACGATGTTTTCTTTCACCGTAAGAGCGTCGGATAACGTACATATATTTTTCGAAAATTCGAAATACATTGGTACGTGTCGGGATTTGAACCTCAGCCCTCCCGGTAGGAAGGCGACAGTCCACACCACTGAGCCACCGACGCTCTACAGCCACCGACGCTCTACAGCCTTAGAAAAATCATTGCAGACGAATGAATGTACATTGGCATGGGGTGGTGTTAAACAATTAAAATAATCGTATCACGATTATTCAAATTTAGAAACTTATCTTCAGTTTGTTCTTAAGTTCAAATATATAAGTCCTACAAGAATACATTTCCTCTTCAAAGAGTATGTATCTTTTCCTTGTAGAGGTTCACTCAAATAGTTATCCTCAGAGTTGACCCTTCCTGTAACTGACGCTACTAATAGGCTCCATCGTACACACAGTCTAGCTCAGACCCAGGCAGATGGTGTTTACGAGCTAAAACCAGTTCTCCGGTCCGGTCGGCATCGTCTAGATACCATCTTGTAAACTTTAATGGCTTACCCCGCAGTACATTATTAAATCGGTACAAACAACCACCGCTCTGTTCTGTACTGTCACATTTGAATGTTAATATTGTTATATTAGCTTTCATCATCATCAGCTCATTAAACGTCCCCACCGAGGGGCACGAGCCTACCCGTGTAGGGTGATTAGGCCTTAGTCGTCCACGCGGCCCAGTGCGGATTGGACGACTTCACGCACAACCTTTGAATTTCTTCCCAAGCGTTCATGAAGGTTTCCTCACGATGTTTTCCTTCACCGTAAGAGCGTCGGATAACGTACATATATTTTCGAAAATTTAAAAACACACTGGTACGTGTTGTGATTTGAACCACAGCCCTTCCAGTAGGAAGGCGACAGTTCACACCATTGAGCCACCGACGCTCGATATTAGCTTTAAAGATTATAATTCGTTTCGTAGACAATTTAATGAAATCAATAAAGTACTTAAGTGAACAGCCAAGAAATATTTGTAATTCCATTGTATCTAGTCTAGAAGAGTCAAAAAAGATTTGTGTCACCAAAACAAAGTAAAGGTTCCCATGCAGACAACTTTATAAAATGTAACTTATTTGTTAAAGAAAGAGGAAGCATTATTTAGTCCAAAGGTATTTTTTTTATTCCTTTATAGATATGAGGCAACAGCTCGATAAAGTAGGATAATTAAGATTAAGCTTCTAACTTTCACCGTACGCCATCGAATTACTAAACTCACATAGACTTAGCGTTCCAGCCTATTACATAAACCTGGTAGTGGCATGTTACAGTAACGACCCATTAATGTCATCGTGTCACAACTTATTAACGAAGAATTACTGGAGTCAATATTGATTTAGTTCTATACTTATACGTAATAACCTCCAAGGCGTAGAGCATTAGTAGTATCATTGAGTTTAGATCATTGCGTGATCCGTAGGAAGTAAAGCCTGTACTCTACACTGAGATGTTATAGGCTGTTGAGTCTTTTATAAAACAAATTAAATAATCTGATTGAAGTCAAATGCATATTTTTTTATCCCATACATTAATTTTAAACATACTGCATGTTGGGTTTTAAAATTGGAACAGCAGTTTTTTTTAAACCAGACTCACTAATTTGTTTACGAAAATGGGTGCTCAGAGAGCTGTATTAAGGTCATAAATACATTTAAGGTCAGTTAACATTCAAGGTAAAACAGTATAGTAGGTAATATATACTTATTAAGTATTTACATAAATAATTAATTATTAATCATGTGAAAAATGAATTGTTTCATTCCTCGTCATACTTTTGATTAGCAAAATCTTCACTTCACTTTAAATTTTTACAACTATCATAAGAAGAATTCATCGATTAAGCCAATTGATCAATAATTGCAACTTGTCTGAAACTACGCTACAGAGTACGAAATATCCCACGGTCAAGCACCGTTACCCTTGCGAGGAATGTATGTAAATGTTCGTTTGCAGTTAAAAATCCACACGATCTCCTTTCGAATACGCACTGTGTTGCTTACGTGTTGTAATTACTGTTCGGTAACTGCTAGGGCGCGTCATACCAGACATCAGAAAGTCCAAGAGCTGATCACGCCCTATACGGCGAGACTGCTTTCCGGACAGCCGCCCTGTCTGCGGCTGACTTGCTTGTGACTAGTATTTAACATACTATGACAACTCTGTAAAACCAATTTTTAAAAAGAGGTACAGACGTTACAGTACACGATTCTTCTCGGTAGATTTCAACCCTCCGAAACGTTGGTACCCGTTTATATTTTTTGACGATTCAAAAATACCTTCTGAGGATTTATTAGACTTTGAGGTTTTTTTAGTATCGTAATTTTAATCACGGTCACACATACAACATGATAAGTTAATAAATTAGAAAATTCAAAAAGTCTTTGTTTTGTTACGTTTACAAAAACCAGTTATTAATGTCACATATGATCTTTCACTTTTCGCATTGTTGATTATTAAAGTATTGTATAATATACTATGGTATACCTATATCTACATAAGTATGGGAAAATAGAGCTGCTTTCCCAATTTGAATATGCTTAACATACATTATCATCCACAAAAGTACACAACCCATTGACCACAGCTAACGGATATATCTAATAGAAACATTTGAAATTCTATTATGTCTGAAGTAGTCGCTTAACAGGTAATGTTTACTTTTTTGCTGCTGGTAGCATATAATCAATTAACAGAGTCATCACCACAGACATCCGAATATACAATTAGACTGGACGAGCCGCCAAGTTTATAGGCAGTCCCAGTGTCGCAATTTCTTTTCGGTTCTTACCTGTGAAAAGTTATTCTATTACTTGGTCAATTTACTGATTCATTGCGATTGTAACATGCCATCAGCATGTTACAATTGCACAGGATGGCATTTTGGAAAAAACGGTAATTTCTTCTAATATTCTTGCGTCTTGACCCGTCTCACAGAGCGTAAACTGGCAGCCAGTATATGCTCGTTGAGCTTACATTTGTCGCACTTTAAACGCGGCTCGCCCTATCTCTTGTATTGGGAAATCTGTGGTCATCACCTACGTATGGCATGGCACATCTTTATGTTTATATATGTATAAAAATCAGATTACATAACAAGAGACAAACTTACGACGTCAACATTCGATCGTGAACTCGTATTTAGCGAATTTCACTATCTAAGCGCGAAGGTTTCTTAACGCAGACGCAATATGTACAGTGAAATCGCAAACAAGAGTGTCATTCTCGTAAACACTTCTCTTCTAATAGTTACTATGGTCTATTTCTTAACATTTTTCCGATAGTTTATTTTTAAATACATTTTAGATATTTTTAGTGTCAATTTATCAACCCGCCGTTAACAGACTGTTACTGTGGAACAGAATTGTTATGTACTTTTGTGTTTTGAAATGAGGGCACTGTAGTTAGTAAAATTACCGGGTTTAAGAGATCTTACGTCTGTTGTCTCTGGTATCGGGCGCAGTGCTGTATTGACGGAGATTAATAACTGTCTATTAGTTGTTGGTCTCCTTCAATGCTGCTCTGCCATGATCAAGCGTTTCACTTACCATCAGGTGAGCGGTGAGCATCCTGATCGTCCTGTACATTTATAACTAAAAAAACATGACAGCATGACTATGGGAAAATAGAGCTGCTTTCCCAATTTGAATATGCTTTCGTGTTTCATATTAAGCCCTAGATTCCGACTTCTTTGAAAACCCCACAAGTGTGTTTTTAGGTATTAACCTACGTGCGCTGTTTCTTATGCAAGTGATTGTGTAAATCTTTTTGAGAAATAAAAACATCTTTAAACCTTAAACCTTACTAATCTGGTGATCGTTGGTTTTGCGATTCTGACATCGATATTCAATTGACTCGATAAAAAAGACCGATTTTGAATCACATACAACAAAATATAACGTGAAATACATACGACTATACGTAAATAAATAGTCGTGATGCATCAGCGTGTATAGATCATTAGTTCATCCTAAATTAATGTTCGTACCTCGAGGTAAGATCTGGCAATCAATTTGTTATTTAAAGTACTTTATAAATAATTGATACTTAAACAATAAAGTTGACTAAGTTGTTGAAAGCTAGAGGAGGGTATGCCGCCATTGTTGTTACGATTTGGCACCCATCACCATCACACACGCGAGTAGATAATTCCATTATTTTATAGTAAGTGCTCATAATGTATATACGGTATTCTTTAATTTAGCAACAAGATAGACACTTTTAGATGTTTAATTGCTACTGTGTACGTAAAACATACAACTTAGGTATAGTTTAAAAATAACAAATTCAATAAAGATGAATTTATAAGGCAACGAATAAAGTTTTTCAGTGAAGCCTGTATTCTAGAGGGCAATCAGAAAACTAACAATAGGAAAAATAAAATAAAAAACCTGTGGCAACATAACGATATCATCAAAATTTCCGTCTGTTTCGTCAACTTGTTCTATAAGAATTATCTCTCTATTGTTGAAAATACAGTTGATAGCTGACTGCAATATACTAGGAACTAAACAGCAAGTTAGAATACCTGTCGGCTAGCGAAGTAGGACATAAGAGATCTACGCAAGTCACGAACAAGGAAGCCATGTTACTACAATTGACGAGCACTATAATTTCGCTGGAACTATCTTATTGTCAATTTGTCTTTACTTCGCAAACTTGATAAATTGGTATTATTTTACTTGGTTTGATACGGATATTCTTTATAAAATAGATTGTCATTCGTGTGCTCTCAAGTATTACTTACTACTACTACATACGTATTGACATTCGTTCATCAAATAAAATTGGCTTAGGACTCAAAAGCATGTTGGGGTCCAACACATATCCATCACTACCTACATTCAACATAAAATTTATTTAAACCTTATTTGATCGATAATAGGGTCGAAATTACTTAGTAAATAAACATTAAACTATTGTTTCCTCAACCTGTTCACATTAATGGTCTGCAGTTAGGACATAATCGACAAAATATACTAAACAAGTTTTGTTTTAGAATTTTGCATGGTTGAAAAATTTATCAGTAGTTACTGTACTTCTTGTTCGCATATGTTACTACCGTTTACTACTATTGTTTTTATTTATTTCATGTAAATAAGAAAAATAAACTTAAGTTTCATAAGAATAAGTAGTTCCACTTAGTTTTATTACGTCAGTAAAATGTTACCTTGCACAAAAATACAGTCGATAAACTCAGTCTTTATTTGAAACCTACTCATTATCAAAAAGTTCTTACAACAAAAACAAAAACGACTCGAAACATACTGTATTTTCATGAAAGTCGAAGTTCTGTTTCCTGTATTTAAGGAAAAGTGATAGTAATTTGCTTTCGCTCAATATTCTATCAAACCTGATGGATGACGTAAAGATTTTACCCCACGCTTTTATTGAAAGTGAATTTCCCTTGTTTGATTATATTTATTGACATCATAGGTTAAGTAATTACATGTGAGCTGGCTACCACAATCTAAAACACGTAATTTGAAATGCTTCGTGTTGCCCGTTAATGAAAATTATTCACTATAAATATTTGTTTTAACAAAATCAGAAATTAAATATTGTTTTATTGTATCTATACTTTCTTAGAAACTTTAATAAAAAAACAACATGAATCAAAGTATATTTCAATCATGTTGAGTTTTAAAAGCTATAAATACATCACTACTTATGAGTTATTATGACACTTTAAAACTTAATTGACGCAATGTCCAAGAGCTTACCCAGTAAAGCCTAAGGCCTCTGCCGACCCGGATCAATTGGAATTATTTTAAGATCAACCGACACCGACGTCCACCGTTCACTAATAATATTGAGGCGAAAGTTTGTATGTTTGTTACTACTTTAGGTCTAAACGGTTGAATTTAATTTGATGAAACTTAATAAGTACACAGCAAACATACCAGACTGTATTATTCCCGAATGCCAACAGTTAAGGGAGTTTCGCGGGCGAAACCGCGGGGTGCTACTAGTATCACATATTACGCAGGCATTCTGATAACCAATCTTGCCGAAGATTAAGAACATTCAATAAACATTCCCAACGGATCGTAAACACAGCTCGCAGCGAAAGTGTCTGCATCATTGGCAGATACGAGCTCACTTTTACCAAATGAAGCGGCCACTTATCTGACAACACGATAATCGACGTAACCACTGTTTCGGTGGGATACATTGTATAGAGTGATTGTGAAACGCGATCGTAAAATATTGGAAATGAAAAAAACGAATGTCAGTCTTGAACACCTATGAATATGCAGGCTAGCCAGTATCCAGCTCAGTATTCAGACTGTGAATTTAAAAAGTTTACTGTTTTTAGCTCCATAATTATGCAAATCCAAAGAGAATAAAACAAAGAAAACTTAAGATTATAAATAATTGAATGACTGAATATATTGAGAATAAAACAAACTGAATTAATTTAAGGAAAGATAATAAAAATGAATGAATATATTTATTTATTCAAAATATCGTGATTATAAACACCGACTCCCAATATTATAACAATAATTATTTTTAATATTCTTTGATCTCATTATAATCATGGATGAATTTATTTCACCATACAATTTCAATCTATGATTTTCTGCATTTCGAGTACCAATCCGGGCTTACCGACTTCTCTTAAAACAGTATTATAACAATATTACTACGCCTTTTCTGGTGCAAAGTAATCAACCACAGATTGTCACTAATTGAGTAATCTGATCTCTCTTTTATCAAAAATATAAACCATTTTCAAAATATTGACAGGTGTTAGTCATAAATAACACTTGCTGGCATAACAATCGATATTACATAGACACACGTGTAATATTGACCATATATGCATCGGAATAAAGTTCAAATTCAATTAACTTACAAAGCTTTCTAGAACCGATGAGATATTACAAATGGAATTTACTATTATGATTCACTCATTGAAAATCAAATATACAGCTGTCAAAATTAAATAAATTATACACAATTATTGAAAGTATAAGAATTTTAATATATATGATCCATAATAATGTTAAATTATCTTTGTTATTTTTCATACAATAATAATGGATATTAACAAGTACGCATAAAAACATAATAAAAGTAAAGTATATGTCTTATGCTAGTAGAGAGGCCGGTCATGCTTAAGGTGATCTTGCTTTAGGATACCAAGGTCTTAAAATTGGATAATTTATCTAAAATGGATTAACTAAACTCAAACTTTTGACACAACACAACCGAAAGACATTTATAAATATTTGATTTGGCAAAACATAATTTTCTATAATTGTAATTGTCTGCGACCGATATTATAAACAAACTAATACATTCAACATATCCCGCAGTTAACCGTTTAAAATTACAAATCATACATTTGTATTACGCATTCAGTGATAAAAAATGCTGAAAAATATTTTGAAACATGTTTCAAATGCATACAATAGGGGACTGTGGCCTAATGTCATCATACGTAAACAGATCATGAATATTTACTAACCAAAAATATGAAAAGCCGATAGACAATGAGAAAGAAGCGGTTTCTACCTGAATATCGCTGCCAAATTAATTTTATTACTCAGGGTTGTCATATACTCGTAAATAACAAAAAATACTTGTTAATAATATAGTCATTTAATATAATTAAGTGGAATAAGTAGAATAAAACTTACCTTATTTACATCAAAAAAATTAAATGGGGAGTGAGTTTTTTTTGTCTATGATGATGTAAAATAGCCATTCTTTTAGTTGACAGCTAAATAAGAGTAAGTGATATAAAGACGTGTGACGTGTGAAAGACGTGATCGTGAGTGGTTGCTAAGCTAACTCCTACACAAATTACACCAAGTCATTCAGCAGTTCACTTCCTAACTCAACAGTTAATATTTTCACACATCAAAATCATAAATTCTAAATTTTCCAGGAACTTTAAGTTAATGTCATCCCTAGTAATCACACGAGCTTTCATGTTTGGTGATGTGCTCTCTAATGACGTAACGCTCCGTTCACTCATGCAGGCAGATTAACACGTTCATATCACGCGAATTTTAATCTATGGTTAATCTTTTTCCGGCTCATCACGCGACTGACGAAGCCAACTACAAAACATAATTGGCTTTTGCTTTGACTTGAACATATTAGTTGCTCTATAATATTATAAACATCCATCGATATTCACACAGCGCCATCGAGTCTAATTCCAGCCCTTAAGTTTAGGGACGTCAAATCACAAACATTTCCAGTATTGTAATTTTAATGTTTTTCGTTACCATATGGCATAAAGACACCGAAAACGGTCAGTAACAGTTATCACAATGCGTTCCGTTCGCCCTCTAACGGAAACATCGATCCGTGTAATGGAATGACGTTAGATAACTGACGTCTGCGACCGCGTCTGCTATTCTAGCATTCTTTTTTTGAATGAATGGAATCACCGTTTTATTGAGTGCAAACCAAATTCATTTGAATTTAAATTAGGAATGTATTATTTTTAATTTAATCAATTGATACAACAAACTTCACAAAATTAATTGAATACTGAAACAAAAAATCTTTTGTAATAGTAATGACACTAAATTAATGAGTATTTAATAATATTATTTTATGAAAAGATTTACGCACGTATAAATGAATCATGGCGGTTTATTGATAATATTATTTTAAATACCTACAGCAAACTATGACTGTTTGCTGAAACTAAAGTCATTTTGTTTGAACCTTGTGTGATTTACGAACGTGCTAAGTAGAATTGGCTGTTCATTGATGTAGGAATGTTGCAAAACAAAATACAGATAAATTAAACAAATAAATCAATTGCTTCCGCAATCAGACTTAGTGTTTAAGTTATTGAAGAATATTTTAAACTTTAATCTTTTTTATACAGTAAAACACAAAAATATTTGGCCACACATGTGATGTATAATCTCTTGATTTCTTAGAATAATCAAACTTGTATAAGATTTAAAAACCCACCAATCCACCTTTCGAAAAAAATCAATTACAATGCCGTGAGTAAAAGTGTTAAAGACCTTAGGTGTATTAGGTAATCCAAGACGTTTTAATAAAACAAACTGCATTGTGAACAAACCGCATTGTTCACTGTTGCCCAATCAATTTGATGAACTAAAACCGTACAATTGCACTCACAACATTGTTCAAGGTAATCTATACTTTATTCATAGACAAATTTAGAGTTAAATCGGAACATACTAAGTAACTAGCTGAATTCGCTACCAATATTACACGAATAAATAAATTGCTCAGTATCGCTATAAAAACGATGAATGTTCTTTGTAGTTCTGAAATTGGTCGGATAACATCAGCGCCATTTACTAATGTCAATTGGTTCAGTGACCTTTGCAGAAGAACTTTGATTAACAATGATTTGGAGATAAGCGAAACAAAGTCTTTCTGTTTTGAGTTTCCCATGGCTTTTTTATCAGCCTTAATTTGTTGTCTTATAATCATTTAAAATTGAGTCAGTTAAAATATACCGGGCCCTAGTCAAAGCTAACTATTTGTATGCAAAAAGAAGCAAGCTGCTTACCTGATAAATAACACCGCCTATGAACATTTGCAATGCAAGAAGGCGTAGAAATTCGCTGCCGGCACTTTGTTAAAGGATACGAAGTCGTTTTTCTATGTACATATTTCCGATGAGAGCTTTCACAGTTTTGTCGTACGTTGAAAAAGAAAAAAAAATGACAATGAAACATTTTTAAAACCTGGGTTTGTAAAGCCACAAAATAATTGGATGATATGACTCTATAATTTCCACATATAACCAAAAACAGAGAATACCACTTTTCGGATCACTATGTAACCAAGTCCCAGTTTTTTATATACTCGTTTGATAATATATTTTATCTAAAAATAGTTCAACAATCGCTATAAAATCGCTCACGAATATAAAACCTAATATTTTTGAGGTCAAAGTTCAACCAACATTATACATTCCCATAACCTTCTATATTTAGCACATCGTTTGAAACAAAAATGAAGATGTACGCAACCGCGAGTGTTCAATTAACAGGTGTTAGTCCACGGGCGGAGAATGCCACAGTTCATACAAAAGACTTCAACGGTTTGATACGACCGGAACTACTACTAACTAATGTGTGTTAACATGTGTATTAGCCGTGGCGGATTTACTCGAGGTGCAATCGGGGCTTGTTCCAAATTTTTCGGACGGATTAGCTCAATTTCATTAATAAATTCTGGACGGTTCATTAAGTTAATTAATTCAAGCGTTATAATAAATTCCGCAATTTATATTTCCTAAACTTGAAAAATTTTAACTTGAAGGTAGTGTAAATGAGTAATAAGATGTGGGGCCAGGGCCAAGGGCGGCAACAAGTTTAAAACGGCCCTGTGTATTAGTATTGTTATTATTTGTGTTCAAAAACAAGAGTATATTTTTATTTAAAAAGTAGTTGTGTATTTATAATTTTCTGGAGCCAAAGTTATAAGTTTATCAATAAGGTTATAAGTTTAAGCCCAAGTATGCACTACGTCACAGGTATGCGGTGTGGCATTGTACTTAATCCTTTCACCGGCTCATGGCCGCACCCACACACTCTCGATTTCAATACGTATGCGTGCTTAACTTGTAAAAACACCTAATTCAACGGTACAATTGGATAGAAGGTTATTGTTGAATGATAATTGTTATAAAAACCGTAACTGCCTTGTCTGCAAATACCCTTACAGAGCTATACTCATGGTTTTATGTATAGTATATTATCGGGATAATCAATACTTACTATAACACCACTCGACACCATTCGTTCGTCCGTATTACCTAGATTCGATTTCGTGTACAGCTGTTCTTTGCCAACGATAATATAATGTTTTATCTCATGCGTTCTAATTTTGAGAGACTATTTGGATACTGTGATTCTTAGGAATATGTACTACAAAAAATTCTCCTGTAAAATGAAAATTATATAATGAATTCCAGCTAGACGCCCGGTTAAGGCGGACATAGTGAAGCTTTTCATTTCCCCTCAGGCCGAAACTTATGGTGCCTAGCGGCCTGTCTAGCTGTACATTATTAGTTTTTTTTTATAACATAGGGAGGCAAACGAGCATGCAGTTCACCTGATGGAAAGTGTCACCGCCGCCCATGGACATTTGCAACAGCTGAGGTCGCCGGCCCTTTATATAAGAATACGCTCTCTTTTTGAAAGATGCCAGGTCATATCGTTCCGGAAACGTTTCCGATGGCAACTGATTCCACAAATTAATCGTACGCGGCAGAAAATGTCTATCAAAACGAACTGTAGATCTCCAAGTATCCAGATGGTGTGGGTGAAATCTGGAATTCTGCCTCGAAGTACGTGAGTGGAATTCAGCCGCAGGAACAAGCCCAAATAACAGTTCATTTTTTTTACAATATACGAGTAGTGACATTAGAAATTATATTAGAAAAATATATATATTTCATATTTGCGAACAAAAAACTAAAATTACAAACATATAATGAGAAAGAGGAAGATGAGACTAATACCATTTATAAAAAAAAATATTAATACCATCATGGCAATTTAAAGAAAGGTCAACATAATAACTTTAAGCGATGCATTAATTTTCATATATTCATTATTTTACAAAACCTCATCTTTTACAAAATAGCCACTATAAATATGTTTCAACACAAGGAAATGGTATGTAACTACTTTTACTTGACAATGAACCGCAGTGTGGCCTCGGCGTCACAATTGGTCCGTTATCGATCCGCACATAGATCTGTAATGGTGATCGATATTGCGCACGCGCATGCCCATTACTTCCGCCGCAACCGGATGCCAGCGCTTACGGGCAACCACTCGGGCAGATACGTTTATTTCTTTTATTTTATTCCATTTACCACCAGTATTCCATACCTTAATATGCATTCTATGACTCTTGATTTTATTTCGGGAATCTGATAAAGAGATTACGATTTTTAGTACAAAGTATAGCGTGACTTATAAGCTTTTTTTCTATACCCCACTATTGAAACAAGATAGTAAAGATAATTCACATTCTATTTTAAGCTCATGTTGACTATTTTTAGTGGTGCATCAATACAAGAATTGTCTTTGAAATTTAGTCTTTGACATTTACTTCGTGAATTATTTTTCATCAACTAACATAAATCTTATGTAAGTAGTAATACTCGTATTATTTGCATTTAAAAGCAAAGGAAACTGCAATATAATCTTCATTGGTATCACATTTATGCATAAAAAAATAATTACCATAAAATAACCTAAAATACCATCATCCCAGTTATTAAAAAACACATGGTTAATACATATAGTATTCACATATTTTTTTCTCGTTTGTTAAAATATTAAGAACATGGAAGAATGCTCAAGTTTCTACTAAATATAAAATCAACTAGTGACCAAGCATTAACATATTAATATATCAAGGTAGACGCGTTAGTGACTCAGCGAACACATTCTCTTCAAACCCTGCTTGATTCACCGCCTGATCTATAAATTTCGCTATAGTTCGAGTGTTTATTATATATCTTTTATCTTAAATGGTGCGATTATTTATGTTAATCATACAACGGTTTAAGCACTAGTCTAATTTAATGATTCTTCCGACCGTTCTCTACCGAAAGTTTTTTATTACCCACCTCGTACGTATAACCTTTTAACCGAAAATAATTAACACATAATAGAACTTATGTGTCTTCTTATCCCGCCTTGTAGCAATGTCTTTCCGAACTGCTTACGGTTCAGGAAAACATCGTGAGAAAACTTGCGCACGCCTAAAAGAATTTAAAGGCTGTGCGTGAAGTCGGCCAATCCGAACTGGTCCCGCGTACCCGTGAAGGGTAGGCCTTAGTTATCCACAATGATGATTGTTTGTGCAGCTAAAGTGAGTTCAAATATATATTTGTAATACTATTGAAGCATTATCAAGAATAAACCAGCATCGTTGTACTACGTTGTGAATTTCACTTGGACTCAGTATTTAAAATACCTCAGCATCATTATAGAAAACAATTGACGGTATTCAATTGTGTGAAGATGCGCGGGAAAGGGTGCGCCGTCGCGCCGAATTCTTGAGACTTGACGCGTCTGAGATGTTAACTTTGACATTGCATAATCAAATACCTAATCGCGGCGTACAATGCATACCAAACAAAATGAAGCCCTGCGTCAAACGGCCCTTACAATAGCGGTGTCACAATTGGGGCGTCTCCCGTTACACCCAGATTTGGGACTTTTATTTTCCACGCTTATACATGGTTTGTATTTAGAACGTATTCCCTTATATAATGCCGAAAATAGATGAGTAAGCGAATATTAATGGGCAGATGTATCGTTTACACTACAGAGACCCGTCTGCTCTTGATTTTATAAAAAAAAATCATATCTCCCATGGATACATTATAGCTCATATTAACCCGTTAATTTTATCGTTAGGGATCAGCCAACGTGTTACATATATTATTATTCCTTCGATCTTGATAAAACTCCGTTTCCGAAATAATAAACGAGATTGTTTTCAATTGCAATGCAGTGTGTTATAAAATCTAGAAAGCTGATGATTCGGTGGGTTGGGCATAGCAATAAAAAGCTTAAGATGTTCGTTGTTAAGCTTCAGTTGCGTAACCATATATTTTACACTGCCGGACGCAATTTTAATACGTGTCTACAAATATGTTACAGTTAACAATTTACGGATGAAATCCTATAAATATATGTATTTTATGTTGTATTCATTATGCAATGGCGCTAGGTTTTACATGCACACAGAGCAATTTACTTCAAATGCAATTAACTTGAAAAATTTACGGATTAACATACCTTTCTTACTTTTTTCAACACAAATATTAAACAGACATTTACATACATCAATATATTTTGAAAACAACCAAATAAATGAAAAGAGAACTCCACTGAACACAACTCTTTGGAGTGTCGTGATGATTATCATTTACATTATATTGAAAACCAAACAAAAAACAAACGCCCTTTTTCAGTGAATATTTTTTACAAAATCTAAATATAGATTACCGCCCTAACCTAATCGCCGAAAAATTACCAAAGCAATTTTCATACAGACTTGTTTTAATTACTCAACGTTTACAAGTGGTATGTTATCTGTAACATTCCGAAGGGGTAATTATCGAGTTTGTATTGCATGTTATGCCTTATGAGCTAACAGTATACGAAATCAGTTAATCTGACGGTATTACAAAACTTTTTATTATGTTCTTTTATAAAATCACGTGTTCTTCTAATTATTTCTCAATGACTCTAATTGGATTACTTACGTCTGTTACTGTTTCGTCAAAATGTGGTGAAACATCTTCATATCGATTTGTTATCTACGCGGCAACCCACTGTAGAGCTATGATTTCTTACTGAAACTATTTTGTGAAAAAACATTTTGCCGCTTCATTGGAGTAAAATAATTTGAAATGTTTTTCAATGGCTTTGTATCTAAGTTTAAAAATAATCATTGATAATTCATGGGAAGTATTTTTTGATTGGCACAATCAGGAAATGAACTTTCATACTTTCGAAGTTATTTTACCTACGAAGGTCAGGACATTTAATTAAAGAACAAATTGTATAAAGCTTGAATGACTATTTGAGTTTTGGGTAGTATGCTTTTCGATTTAAATTTAGAATAGAATTCAAGGCGTCACTCAACTACTTACTGAATATTGTTTTTATTATCTGTAACAAGTTTCTAGTTTTTTTGCTTCTACAACCAGGAAAGAACACGATTATTAAACAGTTGGTATGTGTTCGATATCCAGGTCACTGAAAGGTGACTGGTTAAGCTTACTGCATTTTAAATATTGTACTTCAAAACACTTTTTAGTTTAACGGTAAAGTAATTTTACACAAACAAAACCATAAATACCTATATGACATACAGCTTCAGTCTCCAATATGTTTCAAATTTGCGGTATATTAACAGCTTCTAAATTTTAAATCAATAAACCGTAAGTGATATGTAAATATGAATTATTGGCATGGCATTCGTTATGGTTATTATTAATCTTTAAATGGTATGACTCTCGATTACACAACTAGTCCGTATTAGAAACACTCTAGCGCATAAACTGTAACCGAAACAAAGGAATTACTGGACTGCACATAAGGAACCTGTTTCGTACGCGCGTGATTTGTGACAGATTGAATGCTATCAGTGTATATTACGGGGAAGACAATAGCCAATTTTCACCATACTATGCAACTACAAATCATTGCAAACATGCTTGTTTAATTTTTTATATATCATATAAGTTGATTTACTGAAAAAGTTATATTTGGAGACCATGCTTGTTACTAATTGAATTGTACAGTAAAGCATATATATGTAGATTCATTTATAACAACTGTTTTTGGGTTTAACCCGACTTAATATTTGTTCGGATGAATGCAGATATAGCATATAACAATCAGCCTGTTCAAGATGTATAAATAGATTTCTATTTCATGCTTTTAATTTGTGTCGTTCGAGGTCTTTTTGCTTGATGTAAAAATACGAAGTGAACAAGGCACATAAATTACCTACAGAAATTATATTTTTTTAACCCATGTCTCATTCTTTTCACATATTGCATTTGCACACTATTCAAAATTATCATGATTAAAGGTACAATTCATTACATTTTGGACATCCACAAATCCATATACCATGATTGTTAACCAAACCAATTCTCCACCAAGTCCAAGCCAGGTTCGTTTACCTCAAGAAACCAATCTCATTACGTATTTCTTCTGGTCACTGACCATTTGCAGTACAGTTACCCTTCCCAAAATGGCAGGCCACAAACAAGCTGACCGACGATTTATAGCAAATTACTTTTGTCTATGATAGTATTCTTTAAATGAATGTAATGACGTTGTTACCACCATTATATTTCGTCTTCTGATACTCCATTTTGTAAAACCACATCAATTCACACTTACCAACACACATATTACGATTTTTGTTACCTTATAGGCTAGGTATAGTTTGAACCGTTACATGAGATAATTCATCCGCCCAATTTAATTTTTCAATTTTAAACCACATACATTTTCACCTTACAAAAGTACCAATTTAATACTGCAGACTTCAATACTTCATAAATTCTGTTATATTTGCAAAAAGTTACATATATACATAGAATCACCCAGACTAATGCAAATTCTGTTATTATAGAGTGAGTATGTACTACCAATCCACGAGCTCCTTCAAGTATTAAAATCAGAAGTTTATTACTATTTGAATGCTATAATTCATCATCAGCTCATTAAACGCCCCACCGAGGGGCACGAGCTTACCCGTATAGGGTGATTAGGCCTTAGTCGTCCACGCGGGCCCAGTGCGGATTGGACGACTTCACACACAACCTTCGAATCTCTTCGCAGGCGTGCATGAAGGTTTCCTCACGATGTTTTCCTTCACCGTAAGAGCGTCGGAATGCTGTAATATAGATGATTAAAGCACTGGATGGTAATCACATGCAAAGTCTACCTCAGGTGGGTACCGCAATCTCTTAAAACAGTATTGATATAATGATACGTAAGCATTTTTGTACCAGAAAAGACGAAGAATATTATTGTAAGACTGTTTTAAAAGATGGCGGGTTACCGCCAACTAAACAAACAATAACGAGTTATACTGCAATGCAATAAAATGTCAGTAATAAATAATCATTTCTATTGTTGAACGAACAATTGCGCAGTAATTTCATTCCTACTCTACTCGACTAAAAATTACTAATGAAACTACAAACATTAATTTGCGATTCGCTTAACGTCTTCAATAATTTACTGATACTCTTTACTATACATTTTATGTAGATATCTACATACATTATTAATTTGTATATATATTAACACTCAAATTAAGTTAGCATAATACAAACGCAGCTGCCCAACAAGTATTAAGGACGAGGACGGATTTTCTGGGTTTTTAAGTATTTAAATCCCAAATTGAAATGTAAGTATAGAAAATATTGCACTAGAGAAATCATTTTAAATTTATAGATAGAGATTTTGCGATAGGTACATGTTAACACTCGTGTGGATTTAATAATGAATCTTTTAAATAACTGAACTACGGAGACTATACTAATATAATAACAATAACACTTATGTGAGGTTACAGGAATGCAATTATATTTACTATTGTGGAGGCACGTTCAGACACGTGCTGTTTTTTTAAACGTTATTCACTCCAGTTATTCACCCATTCTAACCATGGACGTATAAAAATACGGACGGAGTCTCGCTGACACAAAAATCAATGTGTCAAATTCGAGCCCTTTTGTATGGAAAATTAAGAAATTTGGCTTGCGTTTGTCAACAGAGCCGAGAAAATGAAATTAAAAGAAAATAGTTTGTTTTTTTATGTTACGAAGTGAACAGGACGGTCAGGACGCTCACCTGTAAGTGATACGCCTGTCCAAAACAGTGCGACATTGAAGGAGACCAACAACTGATAAAAAGTTAATATTCTCCATCAATGCCGCACTGCGCCCGTCACCCGAGACAACAGATGTTAGGTTTCCTAAAAGGTTTTTGACGTTTTTTGGCCTAATACGCATTGTCAATCGCATACATTTGTCAAGTCTAGTATTTATGTCATCCTGGTATTCTTGTTTTAAATCTATAATAGATTGACACCGTTTATAACGTTTTTGCTAAAATAATTAGCATTAATCCTAATTACAGGTCTAGATTTAACACGTAAAACTGCCCCAACTGGTTTCATTACTTTAATGTATCCATTCTACAAGCAGGTATTACGACTATTATGCATATGCAAGTAATACTTACGGTGAACCTTTCTGATGACTTGCAAAGAAAAAAATATTAATTATATTTTTGTAATACCTAAATAAGAAACGAACAGCTTGTGTGACGGATTTCATACAAACACCATCATAGCACTCCGAACTATATACTTAGTTACCCAGGCTTTCTGCAACGCCCTAAGGTGAGATTCGAGAGTCCTAAGAGGGTTCCCCTTAGCCTCGGTGCATAAATATTTTTACGTTGAAACCCATCTGCGTTTGCCACTTCCACGATGATCCTGCAGATTTTAAACGGCCAAAAGCGAAAAGTCCACCCGGAAAAACGTGAATAAAAGGTTCTAAATATTTAGGATGTATAATCGCACTTGTAAATCTTATGATTATTAATTCGATATTAACTGTAGAGAAAGTTAGTGTTTTATAAGTTTCAATTTTACAACTGTTGTGAACCATCTCGTATATATGTGTAATATAATTATATTACAGTATCTCATAATCAATGATGGTTAGCTCGGCCGTTACTTAAGAAGCTCCGCTGATCTTTACTTACGAAGTCATCGACATCGTAAATTGCATAGTTGGTATGCGAAAGACCTTTTGCGTGATATTAGATGTTACATCAACACCTTTGGATATTCGCACTTAATTGGGCGATTAAGTAAGAAATCAAGACGTTCTATAAGAAAAGGTTATAAATAGGCAGCGCCTTCGTGTCACTCCTAGACAAACGTAGCATAAGTTGACCTCCGGCTCGATGGATGAAAGGTAGGCGAAATGAAGCTGGATGAGAAAGCGGAGAATGGGGAGACCTACGAGTATGTCTAGCATTGGACTGCGACAGGTTGAAGCGCCTTTATATTATTGTTTAGGTAAATGTACCTAAAATGAAGCAGCCCACACCGATGTTGATAATTAATGAATTATCAACATCGGTGTGGACTGTTTCATCTTCATCTGGAGGGTGCAGGTATAAATCCCGCCACGCATCAATGTCTTTTCGTGTTATCGACGCTCTTACGGTGAAGGAAAACATCGTGAGAAAACCTACGTACGCCTACGAAGCGATTCAAAGGGTTGTGCGTGGAGTTGGCGAATCCGCACTAGGCCCGCATGGGCGACTAAGGCCTATATGGTAGGCTCGTGCCGCTCGGTGAGGACGTAAATAAGCTGATGATGACATTATTAATAAATAAATGGATTCTACGATGTAGAGTTATCTAAGAGTCAATGCGGATCATAGAACATACATTTTATAAAGTGCGTGCTATACTCCCGTCTTGCCATCCTTGGCCTTGCCAAAATATAGCGATATCCTTGTCCTTTTACCCACCACATCATTTATGTTTTGACTCATAATAACACAGTTTTCAGTGATATCTACTGTACAGACAGTGTAATTACCGGATACTGTAACTTAAGTTACAGTATTACGTATTTACGTCACAAATTAGCATCTAGAATGTAATGTTAGTTCTCATCGAGATCATCGGACACAAACCTTTACATAATCTTATATCAATTTTAACTCAGCAGGTTTTGGGTCATTCCTTTAACATAAAGGTAAGAGTTCTTTAAAAGCTTTTACTCTCAAATAACTTTTCACAGATTTAAGATTAAATGTCACAATTTAGAGTTATATTACTCTTCGTTCTAATAGAACTTGTATTAAAGCTTTAGAACTGCATTGTCTTAACATAAGTTATAAGGATGCCGACCCGACGAGGCCGCCCGGTGTCACGACATAGTGGGGGCAGATTGCAAAACCTCCGACCTTTTTCATAAACAGGCTTAGCTTAAACGTATAGCTATATCTATGGTAACTGGGACATAGGCGATTTAGAAACTCAATGACATAGTTTAAAATATTCAATGCATGAGTTTTCGGTGAGTTAATATAGTGTATTTTCAAAGGGCATGTGAATGTTTTACGTGAATGTGAACCTGTTGAATGGGAAAACGCCCTTTTTAAGGTCGCCAGGTCTCGTAAAAATATTTCAGACGATGACTGATATACCACAGTTTTATCGTGTGTGGTAAAAGTTTACAATGTTAGAAATAATAAATTTGAATGTCCGTAGATATTTAACTGCCTTCGTGTTTTAGTGCACTAAGCATTGTGTTCTAGATACAGAAGGTCGTAGGTTCATCAATTCCGAGGGAAAACGGCATAGAAGAAGTCACTTTGTACGATTTTTCCCAGTTAGGACAATACAGGCTGAAATATCTGATTGTCCGAAAAGAAAGATGTTTCCGTGCTTCGGAGGGCACGTTAGCCGTCGTTCCCGGCTACTATCTTTGGAAAGCAGTCGTTAACACCGACCAATCCGCATTAGGCCTAGGTGGGTTACGGCCCAATCTCTCGAAAGCTATGCTGTATGAGACCCTTCCTTATCCCTGTCGTGTGTCGTTATAGGCTAATGATAATGATTTATTTTAAAAAATTTAAAGACATGAAATCTTCCCCTATGATATAAATTAAGATCTTCGCGTACAAGGTCTGCTAAGAAATCGGCGCCTGACTCACTCGCGAACCGGTCACCATTGTTAGATATATCATCTTCACTTCTTGTAACTACCTGATAATATCAGCGTCAACAGTTGTAGATTTAAACGAGTTGTTGTATGTTTTGTTAAGTCCGATTGTATCACGTCTCGCTTGTACTATGATAATATCGCAATTATATTTGGAATAAATTGTGAAGTAATTGTCCGTTTACAAATGTCAATAATAGTTTCTGTTTAGAGTGAATAATTGGCCAATTTTTTGGATATAATTCATCCGTTCATTAAATATCATCATCATCAGTTCATTAAACGTCCCCACCGAGGGGCACGAGCCTACCCGTATAGGGTGATTAGGCCTTAGTCGTCCACGCGGGCCCAGTGCGGATTGGACGACTTCACATACAACCTTTGAATCTCTTCGCAGGCGTGCATGAAGGTTTCCTCACGATGTTTTCCTTCACCGTAAGAGCGTCGGATAACGTACATATATTTTTCGAAAAATTCGAAAACACATCGAGAGCGTCGGTGGCTCAATGGTGTGGACTGCCGCCCTCGTACCGGGAGGGCTGAGGTTCAAAACCCGCCACGTACCAATGTGTTTACCGTTATATCAAACTATCTTAAAATACCTTCTTGTTTCAATTCCTAATTTCTGTCAAATCAAATATTATGTCCCCTGCAAAAATAATGAGATTAGGTTAAGGAAAATCTCTCAAAATACAAGATCCAAATCCATAAATAACTCGAAATATATCATCATTCGGCAAAAAAAACCTAACTGAAGAAACACGTCACATGTTATTAGCAAATACCTAATGACGATTCTGTCAAATATAAACAAATTTCCACTTTACATGTTCGGAATAATGTAAGAGTTTGTTAAGCACTTAACGTGCTTTGCCGGCATCGCCTTGCATGCGCAACAAGGCTAACACTTTACGCAATTGGATTAAATCTTCAATTTAATTAGACATTACAAAGGATAATGGAATTCACGACCTCTAGCGGCGTGGGCCCCGAATAGTGATTCAAAGCGTGAACACAATCAAAGTAGAATCCCACGCGTCATACGTATTTGCTCAGTTGATCATTAAACAATCAAATTGTATCGAAATTCGTCATGTTTAGAACAATCCATAGGATTGATGTGTATTTTTCGAATTTATAAGTGACGTATAATTTGTTTATTCTAACCGCATATTGCGAATAACCTGCTATTATTTGTTAATACGGTGGGGCATTGGTAGTTATATTTTTGTACGAATACGTGGCTGGAGTCGCCGGTTTTACTAAACTGGAAGAAACAATTATATTTGTTCTGTGTGTGGGTGTTTTATATCGACATTTAGATGCATTAATTCACAATTATATAATACATCGTTATTATTTTAAATTTATCTATAAAACATATGTTGACTAGGTTTGTTTTATAGATAAATTAAAACATTTTTTTTATGTTAAAGCGGGCAAACGAGCAGGCGGCTCATCTGATGGTAAATGACGCCGCCGCCCATATAAGAGAGACAAATGTGGTAGTTATATATACATATTTATACCTATTAATTAACGTGACTTGGTTATTAAATTAGCTTTTATTCTGCCAAATGATCACATAGTTCGTGTTACTTATAGATTTAGGTCTTGTATTTTGAAGGAGTTTCCAGAACCTAAGTCCTAAACTCATTACTTTGACATGGAACATAATATTTATATTGGCTGTATTTAACATGAATGACTTCTTGGTGTAGTTAGTGGTATAAGTAAATGTAAGTAGATTTTTTTTTAAATAAACATATTTACAACACTCAAATCTAGTCTGAGACTATGTTTTTACCGTTATTCTGGTAAATGGTAAAAATGTCAGGGGCTTTTAAAAGTCGTAATGGAACAGACCTAAAAAAGCATGGATATAATTGGTTCCTCGATAATAGATAGCAACTAAGCGTCGGTTAATAATAGAAATAAAAGTAAAACAAATGATAAATGTCACGATGACTATATAGCCAATAGATCTTTCTTTTTGTCTCTGAACATTGGCTTTGAAGACGTAACCAATAGAATTAAGCCACTGCAGCGAAACAAAGCTTAGAGACAAATCATAGCTTACATAATACTTACAAAGGGTTACAGCAATTATACCTAACCGTGTAGATGTAAGATGTGATAAGTAGATCTTTTTGTACCCAAGTTTATATATTCTTCTTGTGAATCGCCTGTAAATCGTATATATATTAGTAGGTACGTAAACAGGAGATTATAGTCAAAAGCAATAATAAATACTTTTAATATTTTTATTCAATTCAATAGACAATAACTATGTCTTATAAAGAGCCTTGATATGATGAATCGTGTGAACATTACTCAATTTAGCAAACGATAACAAATTACCCCACTTCCGATCTTTTATTATTACAATTTCGCGGTAATTAGAAGCTTGAAGCTGACATGTAGCTGGAATTCAACGGATGAACAGCAAATTATATTGTTCAATAGAATG
>PQWD01004664.1:17915-36804 GCA_019425675.1 Leucinodes orbonalis | reverse complement strand
CTCCATTGACGTTACGCTCGTTCAGACCAGACCATACATATAAAAATATAAAAATTCAATTTTGTTATAAGTACTCGTATATGACTGGTGATGTATTGTTTTATTGCAGATTACGAGGACCTGCCGACCCGGGATCAGATGTGGGGGCCGGCGCCGCACGAGATCGACCCGGACATATGGCCGCCGCCCCCCGACCGGAACCCCAACGCTTGGCCGCCGCCCACTAGTGTTGAGCATAAGTAAGACTTATATAATTACGAGTGTTGGTTTATAAAATGTCATTGGAGGCAGGAAATTTGAGATATAATGGGCATCTGCGACCAATAGCAGCACTATTGGCCGCAGATGCCGGTTATAGTTTCACAGGGTAAGCGGCAAGCGCAGATGCTCTCAGCTTAAAAAATCATCATCAGCCCATTAAACGTCTCACTCAAGGGGCATGAGCCTACCTGTAAAAATAAAATACATAACGTTCCTAATGGCATCCCCGAACAGCTTAAGCTGTTGTGCTGGGACCAGACTAACGACCATTAACGAGATAATTATTGCGTTAAATGGGCACTACACCTAATGTTGTATTGTGCTCATTGTCGTGATCATTAATGGTAATTCCCGATAGTGCGACCCCAGCATTGCGGGGAGGGCTAGATGACCTATTATATCATCCTCATAATTATCCATTATACGTCCCAACCGAGGGGCACGAGCCTACCCGAATAGGGTGTAGGCCTTAGTCGTCCACGCGGGCCCGGTGCGGGTTGACCGACTTCACGTACAACCTCTGTATTTCTTTGTAGGCGTGCGCAGGTTTCCTCACGATGCTTCCCTTCACCGTAAGTGGGATAAACGTACATATTATATCGAAAATTCGAAAATACAGTACGTGGCGGGATTTGAAAGCGCACCCTTCAGATTGTGTGGACACCAATGAGCCACCGACGTTCAACAGACCTATTATATGGTTCAGAATAACTTTCATATGACTCGCCTACGAGTTTGACAGACATTTTAAAGTAAGTGTCAATGGGACGTTCCAGAGGACCGCCCGCCATGAAGTCGGCCCGCAACAACCCGCGCACCGCCCGCGACAACAAGAGGACCACGCCCGCCCAGCGGAACGCGACCACCTCGCAGCGGAAGACATCGGACGTTAGGAACCCTAAGTTAGCGGCCAACAAGGCGCATAGCGGTGAGTCTACTCCGATAGCCATATGATAAATCAATATAAATATCCACTGACACTCACACAGCGCCATCTATTAAGCGTGAAGCCGGAATGGGTAGGTACTAAACAACGGATATACATTTGTAAATACATACAGATGTATGTATATACATAGAAAACACCCAGACCAATACAAACAGAAATGTTCACCTGATGGTAAGTGATACGCCTAACCATAACAGAGCGGTATTCAAGGAGACCAACAATTGATAGACAGTTATGATCATCCATCAATGCCGCATTGCGCCCTACACCTGTAATTTTACTAGCTCCAGTGCCTTCATCCCGAAACACAAGAGTGCATAACACTCCTGTTTCACGGGACGATATCTGGCACTGCGGTGGTACCTACTAAGACGACTCGGTGTTGAGTCTACCACCTAAATATCAGTAAAAATTTTACCTTAACGCGACATTAAAAAGGTACAAAATCAAAAGCAAGAACATACTAATGTCACTTTAACATGTAGCGAGCGATGTGATTAGGAATGGAAATTTTGCCCAACTGACGCGATGGGAATAATTCTGCCGCGGACACTGAGTGAGATTGTGCGTCTAGTTAGTTTATGGTTTATCTAAGATTCGTATTATTTTTAAAGTCAAGATACATACGGGAACGCGGAGTCCTTTTCAAATATTTTCACAGTCTTCTTTAGCGTGTCGAAGGCAAACACACACAGTTACAGCGACAGCATTATCTGATGCTGTCATTAGGTCTCCCGCGTGCAGCTGGGCCATCGTTGGGGCCGAACAGTCAAAATCTATTTATCCAATTTAAGTTTACAATAAACACTTATGGATACCACCACCAGAGTAAACCAAAATGTATGAGATAGTTATGAAAAAGTGCATAAGAGGTTTCGGCGTTTTGAGAAAGCAGCACTCAGAAAAAAAAGAATCATACGTCAGAGTATCTAGAAATTTCACTGTCTTTCTCACTATGAAGCACTCCAGTAATTTTTAAAATTCTTGTTTTTATTTGGTAAAAAGAAATATAAATTAAATTATACTAAATGATACCTCATATACAACCTACGCACCTGAATCAAAAGACGAAGATGTGATTAACAACCATTACAGAAAGTCTAAACAGTAACTGATTTCATTTCCTTGATTATTTTACAGCGAAAACAAAAGACACAAGCAGTAAAGAGCAAAACAGCGGTAAAGAGAAACAGGATCGTGACAACAACAATGGGGATACGGACGACGAGAAGCACAAAGAGGAGGAGCGCAGGTTCGAGCCGCCCTCCGCCGCTGACGGGGACCTCGTCGACATGCTTGGTCAGTGTAGCCCTTATACAGCATAACACAAACGGATTTCAATCTTAACAATATGGCATAAGGTTCAAAATCATCATCAGTCTGATGGTGGCCAACTGATGGGAGTCCCCATTGATACGTCATAGGTCATGGCTTTCAACGCCTGTTACTAATTACATATATATAACTCAGAGAGCCTGAAATTATACCATTGCTTAACCTAGAATTTAATTTCTTACAAAGGATAACATCTGAAAATAAATATATTATTTATCTTAAACGGCGGATTGATGGGAGTTAGCGACTACTATCCTACAATTGTAACCAGGACCGACGGCTTCACGTTACCTTCGAAGCCCGGTATTCTCCCTCACATTCTCTCTCATTGAATACTTGCGACGTAATAGCAATTCAAAATTCTCTTTTTTACCGGCAGCCCATTGCCAGTCATGGGTCGCCCCCTTTATGCGGCAGATATCCTGGTTTTCCACTTTTCTTAACCAGCCTCCACCAGCGACCTTTCGCAAGTCGTCGGTCCATCGGGCCGGAAGGCTTCCTACGCTACGCTTGCCAAGACGCGATCTTCACTCCTGGACTCGTCTGCTCCAACGGCCTTCGGTTCTGCGACATCGTAATAAGGCCACTGCCACTTTGAATTGTCAGGAAATTTAGTTCTCTACGAATATAATCATTTTTATTTTATCCCTGAGAGAAACCCCGGGCATAACTCGCTAGATTACACGTTTTACTTCGTCGTATTTTCATAATTTTTTTTATATTACAGAAAGAGATATTGTCCAAAAAAATCCGAACATCCGGTGGGACGACATCGCGGACCTCACGGAAGCCAAACGGTTACTGGAAGAAGCAGTGGTGTTGCCTATGTGGATGCCGGACTTTTTCAAAGTAAAACACCTAAATTACTTTTCATTTTACAACTCACGTGATGAAGTGGTTATGGATTCGGCTATTTACATCGCGGGTTCCGGATTTATTACCCAGGCAGTTCAAACATTTGTGTGCATCAACATGTCTGTTTGTAATGGTCTGGGTGTTTTCTATGTATAATATGTATGTATTTACAAAAAAAATGTATATAAGTATATTATCCGTTGTTTAGTACCCATAATACAGGCTTCACGCTTAACTTGGGACTAGATGGCGCTGTGTGAATGTCAGTGGATATTTATTTATTTAAATTAAAATTTTGCATGCCTAGGACAGGTGGAATGTAGTATGTACCTATATACAATATATACCATACTCTGTATGAGACCTATATTCTGTGAAAATAAAAACTATTCTATTCTAAACAAAATTAGATAAACAATGAACTAACTAGATGCACAATCTCATTAAAAAAGTCGGAAATATTCCTTCCATTTGTTAGTTGAGCAAAATTTTCATTCATAATCACGTCGCCCGCTACATGTCATAGTGACATTGTAGTATGCTCGTGCTTTTGATTTTGTACCCTTTTAATGACGCCATAAGGTCAACATTTTAATAATAATAATAAAATCATTTATTTGTCACCACTTACTTTATTCAATTAATGACACAATATTATACAGTGTTTATTTACTATAAATGTTAGTGGGAGACTGGAGTCTAAATTAGGCAGTTATCCCACATGTCTTTTAGAACTCTAGGCCTCTCACCCTTAACGAAACGATGTGCGCTTAACAAACATATTATAAAATATTGACAGCTACATATGGATGTGTGTGTGTGTGTGCGCGCGCGTGCGCGTGAGCGTGTGCATAATACGTATTTGTGTGAATTTGTTTATGATAGTTGGCTCAAAAGATTTTCTGTTTCATTATAATTGTGATTTAGAAGAAATTCTGTTACTTTTTTTTACATTTTTTATATTTTTACATTATTTAATGAATAATTTTATGTCATAAATATAAAATGTGTCAAGTGACTCGGACATTCGTTGGGTTGATATTTCTTCGTGATAGTGCATCTAGTTAGTATATTGTTCATCTAAGGCCCGTATTCTAGAACGGGACTCAACGTTGCTCTTTAATTAAATTAAGTTAGAAAGGGATGGTGCTATTTATCGTATAGAGCCCTTTCTCACTTAAGTGAATATCAACGCTTGAGTCTCATTCTAGATTACGGGCCTAAGTAAAACAAAATAAGTAAAGTATATATGTTATTATGGTTGTAATGGGACGACCCATTTGGTGTAGCGGTTGAGACGTCGGCTGCAACACCAAGGGTTCCGGGTTCGATCCCCAGGTAGTACAAACATTTGTGTGCATGAACATGTCTGTTTGTAATGGTATTTATTTATGTATTCGTACATAGCGTGACAATGTCAGTATACAGTAAAAAACAATTAAGTACAACAGGCTAGCTTATCTCTATGATATGATGATGGTCTGGGTTTTTCTATGTATAATATCTATGTATTTACAACAAAAAAAAAAGAGAGCTCCTGAGAGCGTCGGTGGCTCAATGGTGTGGACTGTTGCCCTCCTACCGGGAAGGCTGAGGTTCAAATCTCGCCACGTACCAATGTGCTTTCGAATTTTCGAAATTATTTGTATGTTATCCGACGCTCTTACGGTGAAGGAAAAGATCGTGAGAAAACCTGCGCACGCCTGCGAGAAGATTATAGGCCAATCCGCACTGAGCCCGCATGGACAAATAAGGGCTTAACACTCTATACGGGTAGGTTCGTGCCCCTCGGTGTGGACGTATAATATATATAAGCTAATGATGATACAAAAAAATGTATATAAGTATGTGTGGGCTAGATGGTGCTGTGTGAATGTCTGTAGATATTTATTTATGATAAATGGTAATGTTGTGTGCGTTCAGGGCATCCGGCGGCCGTGGAAAGGCGTGCTGATGGTGGGTCCGCCGGGCACGGGCAAGACGATGCTGGCCAAGGCGGTGGCCACCGAGTGCGGGACCACGTTCTTCAACGTGTCCTCCTCAACGCTCACGTCCAAGTACCGCGGCGAGTCCGAGAAGTTGGTGCGGTTGCTCTTTGAAATGGTATGACGACGTGATAACCGGTTCCCATTCCCCCTTTAACCATGTACATTAAAATCATTGCTTAAAAAAGGCTGTACTGTTGAGTTTTCTTGGGTGCTTTTTCTCAACAGGCCAAAACGCCGTAGCGCTTTTTTCCAAGTATCAAAATTCATTATTGTGCTTTACTTTGGTATTTTAAATATACTTTTTTTTTTTTTTTTTCGTCGTATCTTTTTGACGTTCATAAGTGATTTTTGTAAGCCTAATCTGAATAAATGAATTTTGACTTTGAACCAATTTTGCCCAAAGCGCGGAGCACTAACATAATATTATAATGATTAATTGTCAAAATAATCCTAAACTAAAAAGAGTATGGACGATGAGTCTGTAGATGTAATTTTATTTAAAAAAAACATGATAAGCGGTCTGACGTAGCACGGGTGGAAACTCCCAACACACAATACATGCATCTATATACGCGCGTGCTGCGTTCGAGTGGATAATACATGGATTTCATTGTTTCCTTGCTGTGCCCCGTGGTATAAGATATTCTCGCGCAGTAAAACATAACCTAAAATGTCACATTATAGCGCGCAACTCGCAAGACAATAAGTCTTTTTCGAAACTAAAATTAGCTTAAGTTTTTCCTAATTACTTCAGATACTAACCGAAACAAATTCTCGTCCAAAGCCATTTCTGAGATTACCCGGAACAAACAGACAGGCAGATATTTTAAAAATGTCATGAGGGCACTGTAGAAGTGAAAGTTAAAAGAGATCTAACATCTGTTGTCTCGGGTGTCGGGCATTCATGGAGAATAATAATTGTCTATAAGTTGTAAGTCTCAGTCACTGCATGGTCCTGTAGCTTTATAACATAAAAAAAATGGAAAACAATCAAATTACCTTCCTTCCTTTACCGTATACAAAATAGAGGTAATAGGGATGATGACATTTTTTTTTCTGCTGTTATATCGATGGACCTCTTTATAATAGATACATTGGTAAAAAAAAAATACTCCGTTAACATTAAAACTCACAGAGATTTTCCAATTCTAAAAACACATTAATAAACTTTCCCAAAAACTCTTCATACAAATAGCTACCTAGTTATGACGTCACGCCTCAGTAGTTAGTATGCATAGTTTATGAATTTTGTACTACAATGTATA
Organism: Leucinodes orbonalis; assembly: GCA_019425675.1. Taxonomy (NCBI): domain Eukaryota; kingdom Metazoa; phylum Arthropoda; class Insecta; order Lepidoptera; family Crambidae; genus Leucinodes; species Leucinodes orbonalis. The sequence continues at coordinate 30,151 of PQWD01004664.1, read as the reverse complement.
TTAAATATTGCGTTTATTAAAATGGTTCCATATCAAAAGTTGCTTTAAATTGTTCCTTCCTTTGGTTTAAAATATTTTTAGAATTAATTTACTTTAAAAATGGACGAAGACTTATAAAGTTCATAAAACATGAGTTGTCGTGCTGAAGTAAGCAAATCGTTATTTTAAACCCAGAATTGTAATATTATGAAATAGTTCTTACGATTCCAGGACCCAGTCATCATGCCTATTTGATCTTCTGGTACGTTAATGTTTATAAGTATGTTTATCCGTTGTTTAGTACCAATATAACAGGCTAAATGCTTAGTTTGGGACTAGATAGCGTTGTGTGTATGTCAGTAGATATTTATTTTGTTGTGTGGTGTGTTGCAGGCGCGGTTCTACGCGCCGAGCACAATATTCATAGACGAGATCGACTCGCTATGTTCGCGTCGCGGCTCGGACAGCGAGCACGAGGCGTCGCGCCGCGTCAAGTCGGAGCTGCTGGTGCAGATGGACGGACTCGGCTCCGCCACCGACGAGCCCGCCAAGGTACTTAACCCTATCGCCACTATACACCCTTACCACCTAAATGATTTACCCCTGCATAAGTTTAAACTTAAGTCTCATGTTAAGTCGATTTTAATAAAAAATAGGTTACTATAGTATCGAAGATTTAAAAAAAACTGTTTGTAAACCAATAAAGAAATTTTCATTTAATTTAGTTAATAGTATCGAAGATTATATATATCTCCACGCCTGCACTGCATTTGCTTTTTTTTGTTATCTTCTGCATAACTGCTTAGTAAAACTTTTGTAGATAATTATATTTTTACTAATACTATAAAAATTGTGAATATAATTTGTTTATTTATATAATTACTAGCGACCCGCCGCTGCTTCGCACGGATGCAGTTGTGATATTCGAAATAGGCTCGCTACCGTTGCTAGAGAGGAGCACTTGGAAAGGCCTTAACGTGGCTCTGCTGCAAATAAACATACACATGCTGGCCCAATGCGATTTTTTTGTTTTAGCTTCTTGCGTTTGGCCATGGCTTCATCAGACATATTCTTCGATTGTCGTGCTGTTCGTCAATTACATAGTTATATGCCGGATATCCGTATACGTGAAGATCCGCACCGGTTACTGTTTGACGGACCTTTTATGAGTCTAGTTAACATATTAATTGAAAAAAATGATGAATGCTTGTCGAGTTCTCTTACTTTATGCTTGTCGAGTTCTCCGCTCCACAATTCACCTGCTCCAACGGTCGTTGGTTTTGACCAGCAAATAGCCGCATTTACTTGGCCCAGCATAGGTATAGTATAAACTTTAGATACTAACTTTTGCTGAAGTAATATATGTATAAATTTAAATTACATGATTGGCCTACAGGTTGTCATGGTATTAGCGGCGACCAACTTCCCATGGGATATTGACGAAGCACTGCGGCGGCGGCTTGAGAAACGCATATACATTCCGCTGCCGACGCAGGAGGGTCGCGAAGCGTTGCTCCACATCAACCTTAGAGAGGTCAAGGTGGACCCCGAAGTGGACCTACGCGCGATAGCGAAGAAACTGGACGGCTACTCTGGAGCTGACATCACTAATGTGTGCAGGTAAGTCGTTTAATAAATTCAAAAGTGTCTTGTGAAGACTAAATACTTGTGAAATTGCCGGGTATAAATAAATAAATATTCACTGACATTAACACAGCGCCATCTAGCCCCAAGTTAAGCATGAAGCCTGTAGTGTGGGTACTAAACAACGGATGAACATACTTATATTGTTATTTTTTTTGTAAATACATACATATAAAATGTATTTATAAAAAATGCTTTCCAAAAGTATTTCTATTCAAAAAGTAAAACAAGAAGAACAGTGTATAACAGTAAATGCAATTATTGTGAACTCGATAAGTATATTTGTTATGTGGATGGATTGTGTAAAGATGGATATGAGTGTGAAGGGGGTTTGTGTGGATGACACAGCTGATAGAGATGAATGGAAGAAAAAGACATACTGCGCCGACCCCAAATAATGGGATAAGGGCAGGAGAATGATGATAAAGTATATTCGTTATGTAAACAGTACTGTGTGTTTAAATGTAGAAATAATGTTTCACAGGGACGCCTCAATGATGTCGATGCGGAGAAAGATCGCAGGCCTGAAGCCGGAACAAATCAAACAACTTGCCAAGGAGGAGCTGGACCTGCCGGTGACCAAACAGGATTTCATGGAGGCAATATCCAAGTGCAACAAGTCTGTGTCCAAGGGTGACATACAAAAGTACCTAACGTGGATGGACGAATTCGGATCATCCTGATTGTTGCATTGACACCCATCGCCCTCGCGCGCCATACTAATACAAAAATAGACGTGTTTGCACGAACATTGCAGATTTCTGTCAGAAATGTGATAATGACGTTTTGGCTTAATATTATAACGTAAAAAATGGATTGCCTTAATATTAGGATACGCGTAAATTTGACTGTTTCAGTATTAATACAATAAAGTATAAATTGATAGAGGCATATCGAATAGATTGTGACTATGTCATTGATATAATAGTAACATTCCTTGAAATTTTGAAAAATATGTTGTTAATCCGTTAAGCAATGTGTGTTGACAAAATATATGGAGATACTATTTTTACATGCGATATTAAAAGCTTAAGCTTGGAAATCAATGCACAATATTTAACTAGACACCCGTAAGTGATAATATTTACCAATTGCAAAACTTTGTATAATATAATTAATCCATAGATATATGTCAGCCAGATCTGTCGTCACATTTTGTTAAATATTTGTTTTTTATTGAAGCGCCCTCTTTTTTATTGTACTTAAATTAGGATTAATTGAGATATAAAATAGTTTAGTTATAATTTTATGCCATAACTAATTTATATGTACTTTTTATATAGATTTTTATTAAAACATGTTTTTATACCTATAAAAAAATTGGCATTTATCTTAGTTATTTCGCTCAATTAAAGTTTAATAGGACTTGCGATTGCAATAATTGTGAAATTTTAGTTACGTAGGAATATCAGCATTGTCCTGTTTAAACCCATCGACCTAAATACATGAAGGTATTATAATATATGATGCTTCAAAAATTTTATGAATATGAAAACAAAGAAAGAAATAGAAGTGTTCATATCTTAACAGATTTTAAATGCCATCCCTTTATAGCAAAATAAATAATACTATTGGTCTAAGATAATGTAAAGATAACAATATTTTTTCAAGCATGTTAACAATGTCGTGTAACGAAAATGGAAATAAATCAATTTTATTCATATCCAACATTTGTTTATTTTTAAATAAAAAAATATATTATTTTTTTCTAAGATGCTAAATAGTTATGAAAAAAGTACAAAAGATTTGTAGCAAAATAAAGTGTTTAAATAACCTCTTTTTTGTAGATTAAACATGAAACCCATTAATATTTACAATAAATACAAAATTCCAAATTTCACGAAATATTTTAAAATAAAATAAATATGGACCTTGATATTTATCGAACGTGAATATCATTATGAAATTAAAACATGGTGAGTGCAACAAATAACTCTTGAACTAATATTAGTAGAACCTATATTTAATACTGAATAAGCTATTTAATAAATATTGTTTGTGCGTTTAATCGTTTTGGAATAAATTTAAAAAATCGATTCCTGCTATAGTTACGTTTCTCTAACAGGAGATAGAAACAAATCATCCGTAAGATTAATTTATAAATGTATAGGAATCAGATCTGTGCATGATCGGTGCTGCCACAGATTTATACACTAAAGGTACCTTTAGTGTATAATTCTGTGGGTGCTACGGTCTAATCATATGACACTTCATGAACAATCGTTTGGGCTGCTCCACAAAGATGGTGTAAATCAAGACCACCCAAAAATCCCAATCTGGCCAAATTGTGTCTTAGTAACATGTTTTTCGCTGGTTGTAAAACTTGCAGACCTATCGTAATTTCTTCCTATCAAACCTACCGTAATGATAACAAATAGCTTAGGATGGAAAAATATGTGGTGGCATTAGAAGTAAAGCAAATCCATACTATTATTTTTATGTGAAAGTTTGCGTGTCTTTTTGACCGGAAAAAGCGAAGCGATGAAGTATTTTTAAATAGAGATGTTTGAAGGGATGGAAAGTGACATATTGTACTTTTTGTAACCCCCACACACCTCAAAGGGGGTTCTGGTAGCCTTATGGAGAATTACATAGTTTTCAAAGTAGAAAGCTAAAAATTGGTACTTAGACTTGCTATTTGTCAGTAAGAAAAATACGTACTTATTTATTTTTAAATTAACCCCCGTTAAATAGAGTGTTGAAATTGTTAAAGGATAAGCAACGATATTCTATGTACATTTTTACATCATTGAGGATAATTCGCAGTTTCCAAGGTAAGTTAAGTCTGTTTCTCGAAAGACTTCCTGCGGCAATTTGTGGAACTAAATTTGACAATTCCGCTATATTGTCGTTTGCCAATTTTAAGAATTAGGTTGTCGTAATAATTTCGGTGAGTTTCTAGCTGCATCGAAACGTTAAATGGATTTTTCATGACACCAAAAGTTGTAAAAAAGTTCGATTCGAGATATTTTATCAACGATGAAAGCATTCTCGCAAGCGGAATAGAAAAATCAAGGTGATTCAATACAACATATCACACAACCATTTTTGCAAGAGACTTGCCGCCATGATAGGTACTTTTTTGAGTTGCCATATAACTATTTTTTGCCGATTTGATTGGATTTCTACTTTTTTAACCTTTTGAACTAACTTTATAAGAGACAACATTTTTGAGACGTAATCGAAGTTAGCTATATTCAATTAATAAAATAACTGTTATTTTCGTAATTAAATTGCAAATGAGTCGGTAAAAATATACAAGCAAATAGAAAAGTAAGAAAGCGGCATCCAATTAAATTGATCTAATGGGTTCCATTTATGCGAAGAACAAATAAAAGATGAATACTAATAGTATAGACAGATAAATCGTTTAATTACACTAAAAGACTTACATGCTTATTTAAAAGATACGTAAACATTTTTGAACACATAACATTTCCAATATATTTTACTTTTACTGCAAATCACACATACGTTGCTCAGTAGTCCAAAAGGGCAATAACTCTGTTTAACTTTTATTCAAAGAATCATCATCATCATCATTACAGCCTAATTATGTCCACCGCTGGACGAAGGCCTCCCCTAATGAGTTCCACGCGGACCGATCCCTTGCAGTTGACATCCATCTGCTACCCGCCACCTTAACCAGATCATCCGTCCATCTGGTTAGGGGTCGGCCTACGCTTCGCTTTCCGTTACGTGGACGCCACTCGAGAACCTTTCCGCCCTATCGGCCATCGGTTCTACGCACTATGTGCCCTGCCCACTGCCACTTCAACTTGCTAATGCGCTAGGCTATGTCGGTCACCCTAGTTCTCCTACGGATATCCTCGTTTCGGATTTTATCGCGTAGGGAGACACCTAACATAGCCCTCTCCATAGCACGCTGAGCAACCTTGAGTCTATTCAAGAGGCCCTTGGTGAGCGACCACGTTTCGCTTCCGTATGTCATTCAAAGAATGGATCACTGATTTTCGGCAATATCCAGAATAACCTACTTGAATGTAAAATATTTAAACTATAATATTCAATCATATATCAACATAACAGAAACACAATGCATGTGAAAATTAGGTAACATTTTAATATTTTATCTATTACCACTGTGATTCCAGACACTATAGAAAATCTATTGTATCTGTTGAATATAATCAACTTATAAGTTATAGGGTTTACCCTAAGATAAGTTTAGTATTTTGTACTTTCGAGATACGAATACATTTTAGTATGTTGTTATTTTATATTTACCATTTAACCGGCGCAATTGCTTATCTTCAACCGACATTATAGATTTTTCATTGTGCCTGGAATATGGCGGTTAATAGATAAAAAATTAAAATGTTACCTACTTTTCATACATAACCGCATTTCTGTTATGTTGATGAATGATTGAATCACCATCACCATCATCAGCTCATTAAACGTCCCCACCGAGGGGCACGAGCCTACCCGTATAGGGTGATTAGGCCTTAGTCGTCCACGCGGGCCCAGTGCGGATTGGACGACTTCACACACAACCTTCGAATCTCTTCGCAGGCGTGCATGATTGAATAATTTAATTTAAATATTTTACATTCATGCGGGTTATTCCGGCGATAGCTGAAAATCAGTGATTCACTCTTTGAGTGTATGTTAAACAGAGCTATTGCCCTTTTGATAAATGTATGTGTAAGTTTGCAGTTGAAGTAAAATATATTGATAATGTTATATGTTCATCATTGGTTTTGTGTGTTGGTTTGTTGCATGAACTTTTTTTTGTGTATTGAAATGAAATGAAATGAAAAGTGTTTATTCAGTTTAGGTCCATAAAAACACTTATGAATGTCAAATGAAGCTACCGCTGGTTCGGGAGGTAGTTTGCCACTGAGAAGAAACCAGCAAGAAACTCAGTAGTTACTCTTTTCAAAAAATTTGTGTTTAGTACAGAATCATTTGTCAATCAAAATAATTATATAAATCAAATTATATTCTCAATTTTTATCATATTAAGTATTAGTAAAAATATAATCTACAAAAGTATTATTAAGCATTATATTAATCTAAATAGATAACGAAAAAAGTAGTGCAGGCGTGGAGATTAACTGAGAATGTTTGTATTTTAGTGCAATGAAACGATTTATCTGTATATACTAATAGTATGGCTCTTTTAAAAGTGTTACTAATTTAACCAATATTGAAAAATTAGGAACAATATCATCTTTATAGGGTTCCATTTATTCTTCGCATAAATGGAACCCATTAAAGATGTACTTTATCGGATGCGTATATAAGAAAGCATTTCTTACTTTTTTGTGTTGCTTGTATGTTTTTTCCGGCCCATTAGCAATTACATTTTAAAGAATTGCATTGTGAAGAAAATTGTTGTAAGTGCCTTTCCATTTTCTAGGTATTATACACCTAGCCAGAATAACTGTATTCACTTATTGAATACTCTTTTATATAATTTAACATATAGTCATAATGACAAGTTTATGTTTTTTGACATAAACAAATTTATAGAAAATAAGTTTATTTTGACTGGCAAAACTTTTTATTTGCCTTATAAAATAAAAAAGAAACTAGCTACTTTGTTAGCGTTTAACATTAAAAATTTATTTATTCAGACTTTGGAAGATATCCCAAATAATTTAAATTATATAATAAGACAATAGAGAAACTTCTCTGGCAAACCGGTGACAAAGGAAAATCCCAACTGCCTTAAAATTATTCATCAGAATATTCAGGGGTTTTCTGGAAAGGAATTAGAATTAGATTTTTTTTAAATAAAATGAATGTTGACATACTATATATTACCGAGCACTGGTTAAAGCAGCATGAACTAATTATTAGTATTGATAACTATATGGTCAGTAGTTCGTTTACTAGGAAATCGGCTATTAGAGGCGGGTCACTAATATTATTAAATAATCAAATTAAATTTAAAGAGCGTAAAGATGTGGTGTCGCTTTCTGTAGAACGAACTATTGAACTAGCGTGTGCAGAGCTGGAGCAACATGTAATCGTTTGTGTTTACAGGCCTCCATCGGGGAATTTTAATGTATTTGAGACTACTATGGAAGAAGTATTAAGAAAAATAAGTTCATCTAGTTAAAAAGTGATTGTTTGTGGTGATTTTAACATTAACATTTTAGAAAATTCACCAAATACTGCTCGGTTTCTAAATCTTTTTAAATCATTTAATTTAATTCATCTTTTTAATGAATCCACAAGAATTACTTCAATCTCGCCACTTGTTTAGACAACATTTTTTGTAATTTTGATATAAATGACAAGAGTATAATAAATTTCATTAATTCTGATCATAGCGGACAGATGGCATCGTTTGAGCACCGTCTTGCCCCAACTGCATGTAATTTTGTTTGTCGGCAAATTACAACATATCGCATAAAAAAATATAAGGAAAATCTAGCAAGTTGCCTTTATTAACTTATAGTAATGAAAATGTTGATGAACATTATAATAAATTATTTAGGGTAATTGAAAAGGAATTTAATGGTACATTTCCAAAAAAACATGTCAGATTAAATATTTTAAAATCTAAATTTAGCGACCGGGCCACTACTGGTATTTTTACAAGCAGAAAAAAGTTATTTGAATTGTATGATGTTAAGGCTAATACTAATGACCCTGTTATCATAGAGTATGTTAAACATTATTCAAAATTATTCAAAAAAGTTTGCGCAGTAGCTAAAGCTAATTATTTTAAAAATAAAATAATCAATGCTACTAATAAAAGTAAAGTTTCGTGGAATATCATCAATAAAGAGACTTGTAAAAATAAAACACAAGACAACAAGATCTCACTGAATATTTATGATGCGTTTGAAAAGTTCTTTACTAATATTGCTGTCACTGTAACTAGTAAATTAAATTCAAATCCTCATCTTGCTGTTTCTCTCCTCAAGTCACATGTTGATGAGTGCAAAAGGTCTTTTAGATTTACACATGTAAATGCAGGGATAAATATTAGAACTTTTAAAGAGTTAAATATTTAAAAAACAGAGGATTTATGGGGACTCTCTATAGGAATAGTTAAAAATATAATTATATGCATCGCACTTAGCTGTTATTTTTAATCAGTGTGTTGACCAGGGCAAATTTCCAAATTTGATGAAATTAAGTAAAATCAGACCTATAATTCAGTTAAGTAAATCATACCTTTATTCAAATCTGGAGAAAAGAGTGACCCGTTTCACTACAGACCTCCCAGCTCTAAGTAAGATATTTGAAAAAAATATATTTAATCAATTATTGTCTCATTTCAACGTAAACAAATTATTACATAGCAATCAATTTGGATTTACTAAAGGCAGATCCACTACTGATGCAGGAGTGGCACTAATGAAACATATTTTTGAGGCGTGGGAAAATAAGCAAGATGCTATAGGAATATTCTGCGATCTATCGAAGGCATTCGATTGCGTTAACCATAATACTCTCCTCATGAAGTTGAAGCATTACGGTGTCGATAAGGACGCTCTTAATTTAATACAATCATATTTAACGAATAGAGTCCAAAACGTACATGTCGGAGAAACAAGTTCCAGCGGAGCCCTTTCATTGATGGGCGTTCCCCAGGGCTCAATATTGGGACCTTTATTATTCTTAATTTATATAAATGATCTACCTTATTATACTCAAAACCTATGTGAAACTGTATTATTTGCTGATGATACATCTCTTATATTTAACGGATAGACAAAAGAAACTTTTGACGATGTAAATACTACACTTTCTCAGGTATTACATTGGTTTACGACCAATAATTTACTTCTTAACTCTAAGAAACCAAATGTATTAAGTTCACAATGCCTAATGTAAGGCAGGTAGATATCATCACTTTGGATGAAGGACCCATGGAAGTAATAAATTCAACCGTTTTCCTGGGTATAAAATTAGACGCAAAATTGCAGTGGGGTCCGCATATTGTGGCTTTGGCAGGAAGGCTTAGTTCCGCTGCATATGCTGTAAGAAGGATAAAAGTTCACTGATATTGAGACTGCAAGACTTGTGTATTTTAGCTATTTTCACAGCGTGATGTCTTATGGTCTACTTTTGTGGGGGTCTGCTGCTGATCTACAAACAATTTTTGTATTGCAGAAAAGAGCCATCCGTGCCATATACGGCCTTAAATCACGTGACTCGCTAAGGGAATTATTTAAACAAATAAATATTTTAACATTACCGTCTTAGTACATTCTAGACTGCGTCATCTATGTACACAAAAATTTACATGTATTTTCAAAAAGTCAAATAATCATAGTTTGAACACTAGGAACAAACACAAACTTGCCGTTCCAAATCTTAGATTGCATAAGGTCGGGAACTCATTTGTGGGATTAAGCATTAAAATATTTAATAAGCTACCACAAAATATAATTGATTTACCCCTGCATAAGTTTAAGTCTCATGTAAAGTCGATTTTAATAAGCTTACTATAGTATTGAAGATTATACAAATAATAAAAACTCATGGACATGTTGATTTCCACGCCTGCACTACTTTTGTTTTTTTTTTGTTATCATCTATTTAAATTTATATAATACTTAACTGCTTAATAGTACTTTTGTAGATTATTATATTTTTACCAATACTTAATATGATAAAAATTGTAAATATAATTTGCTTTATATAATTATTTTGATTACAAATTATTCTGTATTCAACACAACTTTTTTTAAAAGAGTAACTACTGAGTTTCTTGCTGGTTTCTTCTCAGTGGAAAACTACCTCCCGAACCAGTGGTAGCTTCATTTGACATTCATAAGTGTTATATAAGGACCTTAACTGAATAAACATTTTTCATTTTCATTTACATTACATAAATAATAGTAGTATACTAAAGATAGCTTATTTTGATTACGTCGCAATTATTGTTAAATGTTGTCCCTTATAATAAATTAGACAGTTCAAAAGTAAAAATCTAATCAAATCGGCAAAAAATATTTATAGGGCAACTCTTATATGTACCTATTATCAATGAAATGAAACTACATGTACTCGATGAATTTTATCAGGCCGCTGTCTAACTTTTTTTTTGTTGCTTATATGTTTTTCCTGCCTATTTGTAATAAAATTACGAAAATAATAGTAATTTTATTTAATTATAGATACCTAATTTCGATTACGTCTTCATCATCGTCAGCTCATTAATGATTACGTCTTAATTATTGTTAAATATTGCCTCCATTAATGAATTAGACAGTTCATAAGTAAAATTCCAATCAAATCGGCAAAAATTATTTATATGGCAACTCTAAAAAGCACCTATTATGGCGGCGAGGCTCTTGCAAAAATGGACGGATGGTATTAAATCACCTTGATTTATTTATTCTGCTTACAAGACGACTTCGCTATAAATAAAACATCATGAACCGAATTTTTTTACAACTTTTGGTATTATGAACAATCCATATAACGCTTTGATGCACCTTAAAACTCACCGAAATCTATTACGACAAAAAATGTCTCAGAATTTCCAAACGACAATATGGCTGGTCTGTCAAATTTAGTTCCACAAATCTCCGCGGGACTTCTTTCGTGAAACAGAATTTACCAATGACATTTACAGACAAGGCGCCAACATAACAGCATTGGTACTATTCGATGAAACCTTAGAGTACTTGTAGATCAATGGATGAAACGCATTAAAGCATTAAAGTGCGTTTTATAAGTTGCTCACACGGAGTTATTAGACTTTTTACTCCGAGGTTGCTCTTAATGTCAAAAATTTTAAAAAGTTCGTGCCATGAATTTAAAATAAAGATAGCATTCTGAACTATTTACCCCCTACGTCTTATTATTTGACAAAAAGTATATTTCCTATGGTCAAATTTGTACCTAATACGTAATCATATTATATCGGATTTGCCCCGTATTTTTCGTAACTGAAAGTAACGTGAATCTACTGTTAATATGAGAAAATATGTACCTTATTAAACTTATGAGACAAACATCACAGTAGAGAACTCTAGCTCGAACCGAATTGAAGACTTTAAGTAACCACTCCCTAATATATTATAATCTTCTTTGATCTTCTTGGATTGATTTAAGGCGTTGTGTTTTATTAAAGTTCAAAATATTAAAGTAGGTAATACATTTAATAAATATTTATTTATTTTAGGGTTTGATCCTATCGATTTTTTAATATCAGTGGTTTTTAAAATATAATTCACTAAAATTTAATTGATTAAAAAAAAATTATAAAAAAATACAATTATTTGACAGCTTTATAATTCTTTCACAGATAAAAAATACTTTCCTAGTACATGAAGTTAGTTTCAGAACCATTGGCGCCACCGGAACTTGTCACGATTCGACAACCTTGTGGTTGGTATCATTGTACTAACTACGTGGTCGCTATAGTACAAAAATGTAAACATGGTCACAAACATTGTTATATATTTTGCAATCATTTCTGTAATAAAAACAAAATGTACAAGAATTTAACATTCTGAATAAGTAAATTTATATAGTCCAATTTGTGGAAAACATTGGAAATTTGCCTTTTTACATTTTTGTTTTTTATAACCGATGTGAACATAGGCAAAAGCGTCGACAAGCGCTGTACGATTTCAAGTCCGTTTAATGGCGGACGCCAATAATTTTGGAAG
>PQWD01004664.1:0-12337 GCA_019425675.1 Leucinodes orbonalis | reverse complement strand
TTTACCGAGTACTGTTGATCGAGGATAGCTATCTATCTTTATCTGTTGGTTAAATATAGGGAAGGCCGTAAGGACCTCTCACTCCCACGCTTCGCGTGTATCTTATAAGCGCAGCGCGCTAATTCTAAATCTATGGGATAAATTAATGATGATGAAAACAATTACAAAGACTGTAGCAAAATACACAAATTATGAGCTGGCTTACATAAAGTTGATATCCTGATGTTATTATTGTGGGTAACAATAATTATATAAAAAATAAACTCTTAATTTTAATTGTTATGTAGGTATAGAAAATGACTTACGTTACTTTTACATTAGAAATAAATGGAAAATATAATCGCCATTTTTCTTTTGTTGCGTCTTACAATAATATTGATAACTTCTAAAGTCCTAGATCCTTACAAACCTTTTTATAATTAATAAAAATCTAACCAGGATGAAACTGAGTTTTTTTAAGTCCAAAGATTAGAACATTTTAATTTTCAAGTGATTTCTTTTATATGGCATAAACCATAAACATAAACCTAAAATATTAATTTTAAAAAAATCATGTTTGTGTTTTTATTTTTATCATAAATATGAACAAGTTTAACAAAAATTTTGAAACGGGAAAAAATAATGTTACCCAAGCACCAAATTCAACACGAAATTTACCAAAAAATCCATGTCACTCATTCCATGGCAGCATATAGGATGTCAGTTGAAAAAAGGAAAAGATAACGTAGAGAAATAACAAAGCGGCCCCGACGCCGTTGGTAGATATAAAAACGAAAGCGTACGGTGATAGTGAAAGTTTGATGTGTAGGCAAATATTACTCGCTTTCAGGCGGAGATTTGTGCGTTCGCGTCTCAGTTCCAAAATGGAGTAAACGGAATCGAAACGCGGGGTTGCGCTGCCATTTCATCACTTCCACTTGCCGCACATACATTATTTAGCGCCTCTGCCGACGGGTGTGTGTGTTTGACGGAATCAACGTGAATGAAACTTGATGTCTGACACATGTATCTATCTATCCAATTCACCGTGAATTTGAAAACGTTTTCGTTTCTTTATTAAACCCGAATTTACTGGAAAGCCTATTAAATGGAAGAGTACAATTGAGGCAAGTGTGTGAATCCTCCTTTGAGTGCGTAGTTGAAAATAAACGTATCCACGATAGTAATCCTGAAACAAGATTGTTTATATTTAAGTCTCCTATATTTAAGTTATCGTCTCCTTGAGACGATATAATATTATTATACATAACCCATTCTTGAATGGATCATTATCGTTAAGACAGCCTTATATGTCTACTGCCGAAAGCAGAGTAGACAATCTCCATCGCCTACCTGTCATCTTACCTAAGTTGGTCCATCCTTGCGAACATCATAACATGTGTTTTCATACATTTTCATACAATTATTTAGTATTGTGTTTGCCACATGATTGTATCGAGTAAATCTGGAAGGTAATGTGCAGTACATGTATTTTTGTAAGTCAGAAGGTGCGTTTAAATCCTAGCGAGTTGTTACGGCATTCCACAACTGGCTGCCATAAAACAATGCATCAAGCACGTGCCTGTTTACACTTTCGAGTTCACATTCAAGGTCGTACGCATTTGTAAGGATGTACCCGTGTAGGTTAGCCAGTGAACTAATACCGGTTACGTAACATTGTCCTACTTCTCACGATATGCAAGGTTTTCTGACCATCACCGTTTTGTGCAGTATTCTTATCTTAACTAATTTGCTTTTTTTACCTTTACGTACTAGGACGTATTATCTTGATAGCTTGCGCTCCTCGCAGAATAGACTTCAAATTCGGATCTTATTTCTTACCAACTCTTCTGGAATTTCAAAGACAAGTAACTATATTACAAAAAAAAATTTGAGACTGAAGATAGACATCTATTGTTCCTCTATTTTTGTCAAAGAAAGGGTAACGATATACGTAAACACAATTAGAAATTCATACCAAGCCAACACCACACAATCAGTAAATGATTTCCGTAAAATTGTAACCAGTGTGACGTAAAGCTAATTAAGTAGGTAGATTGTTTTTATAATTTATGAATGGAGTAAATGGGCGGCCTTTATGGAATTAGTCATTTATCTCTGCATGTTGTTTACCCACAATCGTGTTAGATAGTTGTCGATAAGGAGACACGTGGTTGCGAGGTCGTCGACCCGACATACTCGTGCTCGCCGACAGCTCGGTAATAATAATAAAATGTTTCCGTGCGACTGGTTCAAGGGCGAGCCGCTGATATCGGCGCCCGCTATATTTAGATTTAGCTGTGTGTGATGTAAGTTATATACATGTATATTTGACTTTCTTAACAATTGTCTTGGTTATCGTAAAATGACCGTTATCTTATTCTTATATTTGCATGTGCGTTGCAATGATTTGCGGTCAGGTAATGGATACTAATTGTGATTCAAAAACGACACGTATATAAATCGCTCGAAAGCGTTATATGGCTAAACTCAATTTAAAGTTTGAGAAATTTTGAAGATCATCGGTCGATTCATCTATTTAATGCCATCTATCGCCAAGATCATCGATATTTGTTTTCTAGCATCATCGGAATTTGTTTCAGTTAGTAGTGCTAAACTATTGTTAGGAATGCATACAATTTTGATTTTAAATTAAGATAATGAGGCTGAAACTGGCAGAAAAAACGCAACGGCCAGGTACAAAAAAAAATGCGGTCCCAAAAATCGTTATTTTAAGCACAACTTTTGACATGACTGGCCATCGTGTTATTCTGCTAGAATTTTTCTTCCGGTTTCAGCCTCATATTAGGATGTGCATGAGCCTATTACAGTTTTGAAGTATAAATCAGGTTAGCTTGAACTCAAATCTTAATAATCCATTTGCCTTGCTGCAATATCCACATGTTGCTTTGAGTGCATGCAATCAATTAACGTGTCAGAGTTCGATATCTATTCTCTCTTCGTATTTAGGGCAATACGTGGCCGTTGTGCGTAGTGCAGCCCGAGTAAATTTCGCTCTCACTTTCGTATCGCAATAGCGGCGGTATGTACATGAAAACGAGATGAATGGGCCGACTGAGACCGTTCATTCTGAGTCCGTGATGTGGATTTCGTAAAATCAATGCGAGCCGTCTCGGACCCGCGTGCCGACCGATAATCGTGTCATTGTGCTGTGCTTGGATAATGGCTCGGCCTCGAGCGTCTGCCGCATTAGGTCATTGACCACTTAACTGGCATTTATTACAATTTCACTTGGCGTAAGCTGCCAAATGTTGATCGGAGCGCAAACAATGTTTACGTTAAAATGTCAAAAGAAATTGTTTACTATGTCTAATTCATTCAAATTGAGTACTGTTTATATAATCAAATTTCTTAGAACTGTATTCGCAGTCTGAATAATACCCTCCGTACTGAGACTGTGATTGCGGCAGTCATTTACTGGAGAGCTCTTTTGCTCATTCTAAAAAAGTTTGATCGTTTTAAAACAAGTCGTGAGCCTTATTTCTTAACTCAAGCAACAGTGAATAAAAATGTCACTCGTCACGCGGGTTGCATTCATTCATACAATATGTTGAATGTTGTAATGGGGTCGTTAAACTGTTGACGTCACGTAATTGCCGGCTCCCTTTGCCGGTCGCCGGTTGAAATCAAAACGTCGGATTAATAACAAGGGAGGGGCTGTGTAGGTCAAGCACGTTATCACATCAGCCGGCTTGCGTTTCACTACCGGTTTGCAAATTTATGACCCTACAAATATTCTTATCGTTTGGATCACATGACAGCTTCTTTACAACCCACTACTTAGATGTTTGTTTTTATAATTGGTATTATAACTATTTTTTTTATTACGACAATTGCGCTTTGATCACAATTATGTAACATGGTAGTTTCATACTTGAGCTAACATTTAAGACAAAAAATATAATTATAATATATTGAAACAGATTCAACTTTCAATGGATTTTACATTTATAACAAAAAATCTCAATAGAACGGGGATATGGTGAAAATGAATTCATGTGTCTACTTCAAAAGAAAACACTTGTGTGTAGTCGATAATTGAATCGCGCATGAAATATTCATTGCAATCACCTTGATCCAACAATCATGATGCATTCGTAGTTACGTAACATAAACTAACGTCGATAATGTGCGTAGTGCATGTGTAAAGAGGGCCATTGCCAAGGACTGCACTTTGAATGCAATCGTAAAGGTAAACATCACAATGTAAGTTAATTGTCACTTATGTTTGTTTGTTTGATATACATGTGTGTTTAAAACTCGCTCACTCTCTCTCAGCATGATCATGGTCATGGCACTAAATTCTGTAGAGTCAAATTTCAAGGAATTTCTGTGGTTGGTGACAATGTTTTAATCACCACGAATTTCGGGTTCGATCTCCGGATAGAACCAACAAACATATGTGTGCATGAACATGTCTGAGGGATCAGCAAGTTGAAGTGGCAGTGGGCTGGTCACGTATGTCGCATAACCGATGGCCGTTGGAGCAGACGAGTTTTGGAGTGGAGACCGCGTCTTGGCAAGCGTAGCGTAGGACGCCCTCCGGCCCGATGGACCGACGACTTGCGAAAGGTCGCTGGTGGAAGCTGGATGAGAAAGGCGGAGGACCGGGATGTCTGGCGCAAAATGGGGGAGACCTATGTCCAGCAGTGGACTGAAATAGATTGAAGAGAGAGAGACAAGATTGTCAGATAAATGTACGAGATAATATCGAAAACTCGAAAAGACATTAGTGCGTGGCCGGATTTGAACTTGAAACTTCCAGATCAGAACGCAACATTCTTCCCAATGGGCCACCGACGCTGTAGGACTATCGGTTGTTAAATATAAAAAAAATGTAACCCCTTTCTATTCTATTTCACCTAATGGTTGTTACTATGAAATATTGACCATTTTATTAAAAAATAGTAAATTCTCTAATAATGGCAGAGTTCTAGCAGAAAAAGCACAATGGCAAGGGACGAAACAAGGCTTAGTCCCAAAAAGGGCTCTTTTCAATAGAATATGTTCAAAAATCGAAACGGTTCACACGTTACAGTCAAAAGTTATAGTTTGTAAACATCCTTTTGTTTTTTTTTGCTAGAATTTTTTCTGCTAGTTTCATCCTCATCTATTCCCTAACTATGAACGAAATGTACGAAAGCGCATCAACACTGTCAAGCAAAAGGAACAGGTTAGGAAATTTAAAATTCTGGAAACTACAAGAGACAAGCGGTTTCAATGTGTTCATATTTTCCGATTTATTTATTTAAATGCGTACCAACGCAGACAGATAACGGTATTTATAGATCCAAGAGAAAATAACAAAATAAATGCACTAGATGGCAATCCATAAATAGCATACACAGCATTCTAAATAGTGATATTTACTAAGGGCCTTTTAAATAGGCTCAAGATTGTCAACTTGCTATAAAGAGGGTTATGTTAGGTGTTTCCTTATGCGATAAGATCCGGAAGGATTTCCGTAGAACTAGAGTGACATAGCCCACAGGATAAGCAAGTTGAAGTGGCAGTGGGAAGGGCACATAGTGCGTAGAGCCGATGGCCGATGGGGTGGCAAGGTTCTCGGGTGGCGTTCACGTAACGGAAAACGAAGCGTATGCCGATCAGCCAGGTAGACTGATGACCTGGTTAAGATGGCGGGTAGCAGATGGATGTCAACTGCAAGGCATCGGTCCGCGTTGAAATCAATTAGGAGATACCTTTGTTCTGCAATGGACGTTTTAGGCTGTAATGATGATGATGATTTACAAACACCTTTAAACTAATAGATTACAAAGAGTTCTTTAAATACATAAAAAGTGTAATGTTGAAGAATGGTTACACGGGGTTGAGGGCAATCCGGTCTAAAGGGATCCGATATCTTTATTAAAGGCAAGTGCAACTTATATTAGCTTATGTGTACATGAAAGGTCAGGACCGCTGCTTCTTTTTATACTCGAGATAGTGAGCACCTAAGTAGAGTTCTTTATTAAATAGTTTTGGGTGGAAAAGGGGTCGCTTCCTTTATTAGGTCAGTGACATCTACAATCAGTTATGCAATAAGTTTGTTTACTATTTTGTGTAATGTGGAGATTGATAAGTTGTAGGTATTGTTATTATCATATATCGATATTGTGATCTTAATTATCAATTTTTTGTATATGTACTGCAAGCTGGAGTTGAAATATTTACAATACAATATTTTAAAATATACTGCTTTGTAAAAGCAGTATTATGGTTAAACAATTTCGAACGTTTGTTAGTTTCATTTTAAAGTCTCTAACGTCTGAGGGGTCACATGCCTTATCACACAGCTTGGTTTTAGGGAGTTTTGTCCAGAACCCACTACACGGGTCTAGTACGTATTGGTTCTATGTTACATACTTAGTGTACAAAACGGTCAGGACGCTCACTAGATGGTAAGTGATACGCCTGACCATGACAACAATGTTCAAGTAGACCAATAACTGATAGAAAGCTATTATTCCCCATCAACGCCGAACTGCGCCCGTCGCCCGAGACAACAGATGTCTCTTATACCCGGTAATTGATGGGTGTTTACGACTATGATCTTTCGATAGTAGACGGAACCAATATCTTAATGTGCCGTGCCATCAGAAGCACGGAGAGATAATATTTTTGGATTACCCATGCGACGAACTACTCATGCCATCGTCAAACGCAGTAGTCCCTTTGCCTTCGAGCCATCAGTTTTATCTTAATTTTTCTAATATTACTTGTGTCAACATATTATACATAAGCTCTAAAGCTAGTTTCAAGTTGCAATTTTACTTCCACCTTAGACAGCAATGCAAGCCACCTGTTGCCTAACCCAACGCACTGCCTAGTTACCGCGAGCTTGACATTCACGGGGGCTCGTGACGGCGTCGACCAAAATAACTTGCCGTAACCGACCGCATAACACGACGTAATGCTCTTTCTATTTATAGAGCCTTATAATTAAATACACAGACATTTGTATTTACTTTCCGTTAGGCTCGCTGCGTTAGTCGTCGAATAATCGCGCGTGTTTGCGTATAAACCTTACTGCGATTGACCACGGTCTCATGAATAACGTTTTCTTGAATAACGAATGTCCTCATGGTATGCCTTAGAATTCGAGCATGAATTGCTTATTATATTCTGATCATTCTATTGATTTTTTTCAAACAAAAACCACAAACCGGTAGCAGGTACACTAAAAACAGGTGCAATCTTTTATTGTTAATGCCGTGGCACGTGTTGACGGAAGTCGATACAGATGATCCGTTGAATACCGTTTACGTCCCATTGTTGTTACTCAAACGCGTATAAAAAGTAAACCGGTCAGCCTTTTATCGTTTCTCACAGGAGCCCGTTGAAATAAGTAATAATAGTAATAACAGTCAATCTCATTCATTTTCTCTTTTTCTCGAAACAATATATTATGGTTGGGGTTTTTTTGTAGATACGCAAAGGGATAGCCCGACGGCGTTTAATATGTAAAGGAAGGCAAGGTTACACGCACACATTCGTGTGGTGGCGTGTCGGTGTAAGATGTGCTTGTAGTGGAGGGAATCCCCAACTTTTTACAAACACAATCAAAGTTATGTAATGTTTGTTCGTATCCGCCGGCACACGGACTGCCACTGTTGTTTGCACGAATGCCGATGTTACACATTACTGGTCTCTGTATGTATTAGTCATAGGTCATTAACATTCGCTCTGTTAAACGATGTTTATTGTTTTGTATATTTTATATTGTTGAAGTTTCTTTGTAATGCCGGCTTGTTGACCTCGACGATGTTTAGACATAGCTCCTAATTACGATGCTTAGTAAATGGATTTTGGTAAAACACTGTATTGTCTAATTAATATTAATTTCACTGAATTAGCTGGCTTGATCAAGTTTAGCTAGCAATCTATTAAGTTATAAGATGAGCATTGCGTTAGTAATACATGATGTATTACTAACGTAACTAGTAAGTACATCTGTACCTACTTGTCTGCAAGTATTGTTGAGTATTAGAANAAGGTTTACTTCTAGTTCCTTGCAAAAAATCGTTCATTTTTGTTGTTTCATATTTTAAGTAGCCAAATTAATTCCGAGTTATAATAAACTTTTTGGGAGATCAAGTCTTGGAACTTGTTGCAGGTATAACATATTTTTTTGCACTTGCCCATGAAACTAAGATTGAAGGTAAATAATAGCGAATGAGCTTTCTGGGCATGCTCGCTCCATCAAAGATCACGTCTGTTCCATCAAGATAGTCTGTGCTCAAGGGCAAGCCATCATAAATAAAACGGGTTGTTTGTATTTTTAATGCCACATAAATGTTAAACAAAATGTTAAAATAAAGTTTTGTATGGAAAACTTATCACTTTGGGATACGAAACATAGATACTAGCAATTCACAGCCCACAGATTTCCCAATACAGGAGATGGGACAAGCCTCGTTTAAAGTGCAACAAATGTAAGCTCAACGAGCATACACTGGCTGCCAGCTTACGATCGGTGAGACAAGTGAAGACGCACGAATATTAGAAGAAATTACCGTTTTTTTCCAAAATGCCATCCTGTGCAATTGTAACATGCCATCATCGCAATGAATCAGTAAATTTACCAAGAAATATAATAACTTTTCACAGTTAAAAAACTAAAAGAAATTGCGACACATATATAAAATTTCATGAGAATCGGTCGAGCCTTCTTGGAGGGGAATGGTAACTAACATATGACACGAACCTTTTATATATTAGATTCTACTATTTATTTCAGACTATTGGTCTCTCTTTGACGATAATATGATACCATTCTCACCACTAATTGATGTTGATGTTTGCACTGTTGAGTGTTAATGACACTGCAATATATGTGGGTGAGTGCGGCCGCGCCGAGGTGACTCCTTGGAATCCGGTCACATTCCTGGCTCCGGCGTGCTTGCGCTGTCGTGGTTAATGCAAATTATAATCAACTAGAGTAGATATATACCCACAGTTCTCTACAAAATGCACAAGTAAGACTTTTCCACATTTAGGTACTTTCAAAAGTTTTCAAGACAGATCTTTCACAAATAAAATCACCAGTAGTGGGAGTTATAGTTGTATCAGTAGTACCATTTTGTATCACTTCCTATTTCCACTTCTTCGATTTCGTATAAAATTGGATTATGTTATGATATATTAAATATAATCAATCATTAGGAATGTCTATTAAACCATTTTTTGACTCTTTAGCTCTACCTGTAAAACCTGTTAGTATTTTTTTTGCATTTACCACAAATAGGTATTTATGTTGCCAAGATGGTTTTGGCTTTGAAAACTATATTATATGCTTTGTAAAATATTGAATCACGACGAAGAGAAATAATTTAATGTCACACATTGTTTAGAAACCAACGTTTTGAAGTGAAAGAATACAGAAAAACTATTTATGTCCATATCAATGTTACAGATGATGTAACGACACATATAAGAGCAAATATTTTCACGAACACAGCTTCAGTTCTTAGTTCCAACGAGTACTTTCTAGTCTAGTCTCTTCAGAAATGCCGACATCGATGTAAATCTTTCTTATGATAAGCTTGTTTAATGAATTATGAAGTTTGCCAGAGCCTTAGGTAGTTTCTTTCAAGCAGAATGCAACATGTGCTGGTGAGATTGCCTTGGCTTCCAAAATATGTATGTTGGGTCCTTTATACCGGTAGGTACTTATTTTGGAGATTGTAAGTTCACTATATTCTTTATTAAACATAACATCAATAACTAATCCGGAATAGCTAATAAGGTAGCCAAACGGGGATTTAATTATACGCCCGATTCCCCATTAACCACATTGGAGGTTACACAGCCAAAGGTTTTAATGACTTTACGGTTCACTGCCCTTATGTAAATTGTCAGTGACCAATGTATTTTGTCGCTATTGAGGATCTATCTTTATTTGCATCCCGCCTATTTCAAAAGGTCTATAATTAGTCGTTTATAGGTTTTGATTTATTACCACTGAGGATAACAGGATAACACAAATACAATATAATAAAAAAAAGTTTAACTTATTACTACTTCGGATTTGGAAAATCCTTTTATCCTTTTATTAATAAAAAAAAGGTGTTTTAATCATTCAGACGACTGAAAGCAACATTGAAGAACGATGCGATTTGCAATCCCGGTAGACATTATTTTGCTAGTTTTTGAAGAAAACTTAAAGAACCGACTTAAATGAATAAAAATTCAGTATATTAAGCTAGCATTATCATGTAATTGATATTTGCCGTTGTTTGTTAAGTTGCTTGGAATGATGTTCACCTGTTGTGGTATGGTGTTACTATCATGTTGTTCGCATTTATCTTTGTAGTCCTTATATAATTATACTTAGATTTTGTTAAAACTGACATTGTTAGTATCGATTCAACAGGTGGTTGTTATGATTATTTGATGTCTACTTATATGGTAAAAAAATAGAATGCATTCAGGTCGTAATTTCTATTAATGTGTCATGTATACAAAAACAAATAGGTGCGTGGCGGGTGGAGGCGTTGCGCGAGTTGCGCACCTACCCGCGGGTCAATTACTGCATAAATCAATACGGATGTCGCCCTATGCGGTGGCTCTTTGTTCCAGCCGACTGGAGATACGAGGCCCGTCTCGGCGGCTCCAGCTCTGTCCGGAAAACTCGCTGAGGTATCGCGGGGTCGGATGATTACTTATTAACGTAGGTGGAGGCTGGCTGGCGCGGGCGGGCCGCTTCGAGCTCGTAGTGCGATCGATGCTGGGTCGTCCAATGGCGCGCTGCCGCCCGCGGCGCCCGTACCCTGCGCAACCCTCCGCCCCTCGCCCCTTGTGCGCACCGCACCCCGTAACAACGCCCCCATAAATCATTGAATTCGCTATAAAACACCCCAATGTTCGTAAAAATGTATCTCTAATTGGCGAATACAGCTACCATATCTCCTAGTCAAACTACGGTCGGAAACCTTCCACGTAAAGACTACAGTTTGAAGACGATAAAACGTTCGTTCCAAACATAATACCGGTCCCTTTCGCTCGCCGTCCTCAACATGTAGCGGGGTTCAAACGAGTAATTGAATTTCCATCATAGAACAAAATGAGAACTGAAAACTGATGCGGGGGACTTTGTTGGCGCAGCGAATTATTTCAGACGTCAATTTATTTGAACACATTATAAAATGTGTTTTACAAGCTTTATAAACAAATAAACAATTGAATTGTTTATCAAAACGTGGGTCTAACTAGAATCGATGGGGCAATGTTAAGTAGGTAGCTCAAAAGGCTCTGGACACATTATAAAAGCATATTTGCTAAAATGAAAGAAATACGTATTAATATTTTATAGCAAGCGTTTGTTCTGTTTAAAATTGAATTTGGAGTTTATAGATCCTTGCGGCTACAAGATGTTACTAATGTTGAACCTAAATATATATTTAGCACTTTCCGGTACAAGCTTTTACTTGAGTTTAAACACTTTGTAACATTCATGTTGCTATGAAATGTTTACCAGTCAGTCTTATTTAGTTTTCCAACAGATGATGTGGTCAACGGTAGAATGTATATGTCTAAGCAAACAAAGCATTGACCCTATTTATTAAAAAAATACAATTGTATTGTTTGTTAAAGCGTCAGTTGACGGAACATAAATATCCAATAAATCATTCATTCACGTACCCACCCTTTGTGAGTAATGAAGCGCTGTTATTTTATTTGCATTTATTTTTCAGCCTCCACGGGGTTACGGCGGGCCGCAGTATGGGCCTGGGGGTCCGGGTGGCCCACAACAGCCGCCTGGTGCTTATGGACCCCCAGGGTCGTATCCGCAGCGGTATCCACCGCCACCGGGACCGCCTGGTGCACCTAACTCTCGACCTCCCTTCTCGCCACATCAGGTAAGATGCTTTTTCATACTGTGGACAAGTATAACCATAGTAAATGACTTAGTTGATGAGGCAGAAAATTCTAGCAGAAAAAACGCGATGGCCAGGAATGGAAAAGGATGTAGTCCCTGTTTTTAATTGAATATGTTCAAAAATATTTGAAATATTTGCACGTTGCAGTCAAAGGTTATAAATGAAAACAGCCTTTTCGGCACCAAGTTTTTTTCCGTCCCTGGTCATCGCGTTGTTTCTGCTACAATTTTCTGCTAGTTTCAGCCTCATGATGACTTAGTTGGTGGGGTGGATCAAACAGTGAACCGTGATTCTATAATTCAATGTATTTTTCTCTTAAGGGAACATTCTCTTCAAATTACAAATTACCTTTTTGTCTTAAATAGGATTTTTTTCAAATTAAGCAACAACTATTTGGATGCAGTTGAGATGAAACTTTAATTCAATTTTTCTTATAACGAAGCATAGTACATCTC